>CM064555.1:6963577-7041077 GCA_032716605.1 Paralithodes platypus
TACAAAAGGCCTCACCAAAGTCCCGAAAGGAGGATGACTAAGACTTAGTAAGATATGAAAGAATATCACCAGTAGAATGACCATAACGGAAGCCATACTGGCTATCTGAGAGTAGATTATGAGAAGAGATATGCTTAAGAAATTTGAAAGCAAGAATAGTTTAAAAAGCTTTAGAGATACAAGAGATGAGAGCAATTGGACGGTAGTTGGAAGGTTGAGTGCGTTCACCCTTCTTTGGGACAGGTTGAATGAGAGCAAACTTCCTGCAAGAAGGGAAAACGTTAGAGGAGAGACAGAGACAACAAAGTTTGCCTAGGCAGGGAGTCAGCACGGAAGCACAGTTCTTGAGTACAACAGGAGGAACACCGTCATGTCTGTACGTCTTCTTAGTATTAAGCACAGAGAGGGTGGAAAGCACATCCTTGAAAGAGATTATGATGTTAAGAATAAGTTGGAGAGAGGGGGTTGGGGAGGGAGGAATAGCACCGGAATCATCCAAAGTGGAGTTATTAGCGAAAGTGTTACCAAAGAGTTCAGCTTTGTCCGAGGAAGAAGTGACGGTAGACACAGAATGGAAAACAGAAGGGAAAGATGAAGAAGAAAAATTGTGATATCTCCGTAATTATAAATACTCACCTCGAACGTCATAGAATAACAGTCATAGTCTTATAATTGCCTGTCTAATACTTTCTGTAATTTATGAAAACGTCAACTGAAACACCCTGTGTGTGTATACTGTATATATATATATATATATATATATATATATATATATATATATATATCAACGGAATGTTATTGTCTTAAGCTTGTTCCCTATACCTCCATCAAACTTTAATATGACCCCCTTTCGAGATAAATCGGAACGATTCCTCCTAAATTCCGGGCTCGCTATCGCTTGCCAAGAATAAGTCGACAATTAAAAGGCACGAAAGGTCTTAAAATTGTCAAAGGAATTGGGCAAAAGGTCATAAAATCGCCAAATTAATTTAAGGTAACGTCGTAAAATCTCAAAACTAATGAGCAAGAAGGAGGTTCATAAACCCCCCCACCCCAACCCCCCTTACTTAAAAGAGGTAATAGTGATGAATTGAATAGATTTCTGAAATTAGAGGGGAAACTGTTATAAATGAGAATGCTGAATCCGTCCGTGAAGACAGATAGGCCCACGAGTCACGGGGATGTCGAAGCTAAATCATTTTTAATCTTATACACCATTTGTACAAAATATAATTGGGAAAAAGGGAAAGTAACTAACACTCATGAACCAACACTTATATTGAGTTAATCCCCCCCCCCATTTAGAATAATGTATGTTCTGATTGCAATATTTTCTTCTATCCTTCAGTATTTTTTCCAATGCTGATGGATAGAAGAGAACAGTGCAATCAGAACAGAAACTCTTATCAATGAGGGGTTTCTACTTATTACTAAAATAAGATTCCCACAAATCGAGTATGTATATCAAGAAGAGAAACATTAGAAGGCAGCAGTAATATATTGAGAGAGCTCAACCCGGCCTTCCAGATAGATTGGCCCTCAGGTCACTCTCAAAGGAAAACTGAAGCTAAATCAGTATACATTTTGTAGAATAGTTCGACATTAGAGGAGTAATTTTATATTATCACCAACCCACCAATTATCTTACAAATAAGCCTAATTAATGAAATCAATGAAATTAATTAATATACTGTATGTGGTACTCCAAAGATTCTAACCTACGATAATCACACTTAAATTCAGCGCAGTAACCATTACCCTATCAACGGGAAAAGTTAAATACAAACATAAAAATACAAAGAAACTTAGGCTTCGATGAATTATTCAGAGTAAACTAGAATAGTGAAACTACAATAGAACTATACTAAATGAGAAGCCTCCTAGACAGTTAGGCCACCAGGTCAGTATCATAGGAAGATCGAAAGTTGACTATAGTATTGTGTGTACAAAATTATAATCTATTTATCTGTTGCCGGACGCCGTGATCCCCGAAAGGGTGGCCACGAACGAATCGCCCCCATGCACCTATGTCCCCAGTCAGTTGACGCCCCACCTCCCATCCAGTACTGCTTTACTTCTTAACTCCATCCTTCCACTTCTCTTTCGGTTTACCTCTCTCTCTTTGTCCTTCCACTTCACTCTTGCACACTCTCTTAATCATTCTCTCACTTCCCATACGTTCCACATGGACAAACCATCTCGAGGTGTTCCTATTCACACTTTCCAGCACATCTACATCCACACCACATCGCTCTCGTACTTCCTCATTCGTCGTCTATCCCTCCATCTAACTCGGCACGCACTTTTCAAATAACATTATAGACATTACGATAAACTGGAAAAGAACAAATAAGACACATAAACAGCCACAAGATTAAAATCAACATTAAATAGTAAAATACGAGAGTTATAATAGAAGGGAAATTATTTAAAACGAGGAGTAAAATAGAAATTAGACATTAGAATTGAAACAATAATAACTGAGAGGCCTTTCATACAAATAGGTCCCCCACCAAGTCAGTATCACCAACAAAATCGAAGGTCATTTGTTATAAATTGTGTATAACATTTTGAAATTAGAAGAGATTAGTAGAATACAAACATACAAATAAATATAAACTTAGGCTACACCAAGATAAAACGAGCAGAGTAAAATTAAATGGCGAAATTTAAAGGGAAACCATAATAAATGAGAGAGCTCAACCTTTTCGTCGAACAGATAGCAGGAAGATGGAGGTTTGTCTATAGTATATATACATTTGGTTGAACAACATAAGCATTAAGGTGGTGTTTTTGTATGTTTTTTGTTTCTTTCTTTCTGTTTAGTCTGCTCCCTATGCCTCCATCAAACTTATTGGAATTACCGTCAAGACCCACCCGTCGATAATTTGTTTATCATTTGTCGGTACAAAAAATTACCCAGCCAAATGCCGGTTCCTCCTTGATTGCAGGCTTGCTATCGCTCACCAGGAAAAAATCAACACCTAAATGGCACGAAAGATCTTAAAATTGATAAAGAAGGAGCAAAAGGTATTTAAAGAGCCAAACTAATGGGGCAAACGTCTTAAAATCAATCCGTCCGTTCAACAGTTAAGCCAAGGCCTTCTTGATAGAGTATCAAGAAGGCCTGGGCTAAGCCCCCAGGTCAGTATCGTAGGAAGGTAGAGGTTTGAATATTGTATTATTTGCTTAACATTATAAGCATTAAAATAAACAGCAAGGAAATCACAGCAACACACTTTAATTGATAAATTAAAACAAACTTTGACATTTAATATAATTGTCAAGTTAATTAATAAGCAATAATATAATTGAAGGAAACTTATATGTAGAATAGCTTGAAATACTGAAATTATGAGGGAAACTATTATATATGGGAGAGCTTAACCCTTTGACGATCATGACGCATTTCGATAGTTTATTATGGCTATCATTATACGATTATATACAGTTTATAAAGGATCTGTAGGAATAAAAAGGGTAAGTGATATCTCAATTAACCCTCGGACTTTTATGTACCCTTTATAATCTAAATAACATCGTCTAACAATAGCCAGAAAACAGAAAAGAATTACGTAATTGCAACTTGAAATGGTTAAAGACAACTATAATGGGAACTATAGTAATAGCCGAACCCTCGGTCAGTATCGCAGGAAGATAGAGGCGGCCTATCTGTTGTTCCTGACCCGGCAGATTGAGGGGTCGGAGCCCCCCATTTGTCTGTGTTAGAAGGGGTTAGCGGGGGGCGGATGGAGGACAAATCAAGGGCGTCTGTTAAACTAATATCCTTCTGGTGTTATTCTCTGTTTAATTAGCATATCTACATTATATTTATATTATATTTAATTTATCTAATCCTTTATGTTTCATATATACATATATACTGTATATACAGTATATATATATATATATATATATATATATATATATATATATATATATATATATATATATTATATATATATATATATATATATATATATTTATATACATACACCGTATATATAGATATATATATAATTATTGTAATAGCGGTAGAAGAGTGAGATAGAGGCAACATTGTGGCGTGTACATAAGAACAAGAGACATTTGCAGAAGGCCTATTGGCCCATGCGAGGCATACCCCTTCTTCCCTACATCGCTATTAGTTTTTTGTTTTCACCTGTATCCCCTATACTACATTAATCATTACAATATATATCCCCTATACCACATCTATCTTATAGTTACCTAAGAACATCTCTCACTTCAACCTGTATCCCCTATATCTATCATTACAACCTATATCCCTTATATTAGCCTACATCTATTTTATAGTTACCTAAGAAACAGTGAGATATTTTTTATAGTATTCTGATCCAACCACTTATTTCCTCCTCACCCATCCCCACACCTCTCCCCTACTTCTCTTTCATATCACCTCATCTCCAATCCTCTCCTATCTTCTTCTCTCCTCTCCTCTCCTCTCCTCTCCTCCACACCCCTCTCCTCTCCTCTTTTCTGTGCACTCTCTCCTGCCAGCCAGCCCCAAGATCAAACAGCCACATATGTAAGCAGTTTTACTCGCATTTTCTCGTCCTCCCAGATACATGTTTTGGATTTCGGGAGTATTTCTGTTTCTGCATATGCCACTTGGGATGAAAGAGCTTCCCTTTTTTTCAGATATACTACATTTTTTTGGAATTTGAAAGGAGATCGTGTTTTTGGATATGCCGCTTATGATGAAAGAGCTTCACTTTTTTCAGATATACTAAAACAAATTTGGAATTTGATGTAGATCGTGTTATTGCATATGCCACTTACGATAAAAGAAGCTTGACTAGTTCTGCGATATATATATATATTTTTTTTTTTTTTTAATTTGAAGTACCTGTCTTTTTTGCATTGGCTACCCCACTTAGCTTGTAAGAGCTTTTGTTTATGTGTTCAAGTGTTTTTGTTTTCTTATTGAAGTACTTATGTTTCCCAATATACTGTGTGTGATGTTAATGCGATTTTTTCTTGAATTGCTGATTTTCAAGGGGACATTATTATTTTGTCTGGACCCCCTTTTTACTCATGTTTAGTTCCATAAGTTTTTAGATCTTAAGATGTTCGTCCCATTAGTTGGCGATTTTAACACCTTTTGTGATATCTAACTATCAATTTGTTTTCCCGGCGAGCGATAGCGATGCTACAATTTAGGAGGAACCGGCCTTCGGCCGGGGCATCTCTCTCTATCTCTCTCTCGCACCTCATTGTCTTCCTTCCCGCCCTCCCTCTCCTCCCTCCCAATATATCTCTCTCTCTCTTTCTCTCTCTCTCTCTCTCTCTCTCTCTCTCTCTCTCTCTCTCTCTCTCTCTCTCTCTCTCTCTCTCTCTCTCTCTCTCTCTCTCTCTCTCTCTCTCCACCAACCCATGTCCTGCCAATCACCTGTTCCCCCACATCGCCCAAACTTCCTACTTCTCCAGACACATACTAAGAATTAATTTAGCTTCACCTCTAAATTCGTTTAGAGCTGACTAATTATTTACCTTATATTTTTTTTGTATTTGATGACGCCTTTCTTAACTTCATTATAGCTATCATTAGACAATTATATTTTGTATATTAATTATTTGAAAGCTAAAGGGATAATTGAATCATACTTCACGTCTTTGAGTCCAAAAGGGCCTTCCAAAGGTGAGAACATTCGTTTTATGTTAGCCAGAATTATAATAAAATGGCGTTGTCATATATTGGTGTGGTTAAATAATTCATAATTTTCAAACAACAGTATATCCACCTTTTGGAAAAATGTACTAACTACAGACTTTAACATAGTTTACCTTGATTATAGTCAATGCATTACAATTAGGCCAAACATCTTGACAGCTAACTTCTAAAATTCACAAACGACTAGAGTAACATTGGCCAGGGTATAGGGGTGGACATTTACAGCATACTTTTCAAGCCCTTTTTAAGTTACATAGGATAAGGGTTACGATTTCTGGCCTACTTATAATAAATTAATAAACTATAATTATTTAACCCCTTCAGCCCTCGAGGACAACTGTTCAAATAGTTTAGGCTAACATTAGACGATTTCATTCAGGTTTGGAAGGACCTCTACAAATCAAAGAGGCGAAATTTTTCTCAACCCTCTGACTCCCAAAATTATATTATAAACTGAATAAAATCGTCTAATACTAGCCAGAACAAAGGGAAGGAACACGGCCTCGTATCATGAAGAGGTTAAGGGGAGATGGGTCATTTTGATGGTCCCCCTTCTTCCCCATGTTTAGCCCCATTAGTTTTCAGATTATAAGACGTTCGGCCCATTAGTTTGACGATTTTATGACCTTTCGCCCCATATCTTTGTAAATATTAAGAATTTCGTGATATGTATGTGTCGATTTTTTCCTGGCGAGCGATAGGGAGCCTGTAATTCAAGAGAAACCGGTCTTCGGCCGGGACATTTTTCTGTCGAAAAATGTAGACATTTATCTTGAAAGAGGGTCTTGGGCGGGTGTTTTTAACCCTTCTTTGGCGGCGCCCGTCTATAGTCGGACAAGAGAACCAAGGACTATGTGGCGGGGCCCGGCTATAGTCGCATGCAATTTTGAGCACGTAATGTGCTCTGAGAGAGAGCCAAGCGGTGGGAGGAGCGTAGGTTGCCTCATGACCGCTCGCCACGGCCAGCGTGGACGTACTGACATCTACACCACACACCTCCACCGCCACTCCCTCGCTACACACGTAATTTTGTAACAAAATGTCCGTATTTTAGCAATTTTGCCCTTCGGTTGCACGATCGTTGCAAGACAACCAGCCATCGTAGGATGGTTCGGGTGTCATTGGAAAGCTCAATTTATGCTCTTTCAGGGATACATAATTGTATTACGCTCTGGCTCTTGTTTATACATGAAAAAGAGCACGGAAACAAGGCCATTTAGGGTAAAACCACCCGCTGGGCGGTACATAGAAATTACCGCCTAGGCCGCTCGTTAGGTGTTAAAGCTTGATGGAGATCTACGGAGGAAACTAATAAACTAATATATAGATACATAAATGACACAAATATACACCCATCCCCCCTTAAGTCATCAAGTAATTATAAAACTCATCCTAGCCCTTACAAATATACACCCATCCCCCCTTAAGTCATCAAGTAATTATAAAACTCATCCTAGCCATTACAAAATCGAATAACTAGAGACGATTTATGAAGCTCTTGACAAATGTTAGTGTTGGTAACAGAACATTTATTCTTAAGGCTGGAATAAATATGATAACAGATTACAAGCTTTTGCTCTGTCTCATCTATGCACTTAACCCTTTCAGCACGCTGACGTAATTTTCGTCTTATTCTGGTTACCATTAGACGACTTTATTTAGCTTATAATCTACGTTTTGGCCTGAACAGATTAATGACTATCCCAATAAACCTTCTATATCACACAGGACTTTCATAAACGTCAAAACTCTTCTAATATTCGCCAGAATTAAATAAACAAAAAGCCACATCGTACCTATTTTTTTTTTTTTTCTATCTGAGTGAGGGAGACAAAAGGCAGAACTGCCTGTAGCGAGTGCCTCCCCCAGAGTTGAAAGAGTGACAGGGCCAAAATCAAGGGACATTCGAGCCAAAATACCTGGACAAACGGAGTTTAAAGCAATTTAAGTCATAGGAAGAGAGAAAGACAGATTCTTGGAGAGAGTTCCAGAGCTCACCTGTTGAATAGAAGAAAGATTGAGAATAACGTTTCACTCTAGGTTTGGAGAGTTGCACAGTGTAGGGGTGGGATTATATTGCGAGACGGGTGCTACATGCTATACGAAGAGGGGGTGGTATATACTGAGATCTCTCTGAGGAACACTGATTATTGTAATAGCGGTAAAGTAGTGAGAGATATGCAAAGAATGCAGAACATTTTGAGTGGACGTTAGTTAATGAGACGGAAGGCTCTCTTTTCTACTTTGTCTAGAAGTGCTGTGTGAGAGAATTATCCCCTCACGTGTGGACAAGACTTAATAGATGGACTCACTCTGCCCCTGTACAAAGCAAGAAGCTGCGCACGGGTAAAGAACCCCTGGAGGCGGTGAGCACACCCAGATTCTGGGAAGTTGTTTTAGCAAGAGTGATAATATAATCTCTCCAAGAGTGATCAGAAGAAAAAGAGACACCGAGAATATTGAGAGAAGATGAAGGGTTAATATGTATGTTGCTGAAGAGTAGGTCATAGTCTTTTGGAAGGGGGCAACGAATAGACAGATGGAGAAATTGAGTTTTGGATGCATTAAAGTAACAAGGTTTTCTCTGCCCCAATTAGAGAGAGTTGAGAGATCAGAAGATAGGTGTTTTATGGCCTCCGTACGTGAGTTTTGGAGTTCCTGCTGTGTATGGTATTGTGGAAGGCTAGTTGAATAGTGTAATGTAGAGTCCTCAGCATATGAGTGAATGGGGCTGGAGGTGCAGTTGAGAAGATTGTTAATGAATAATAGGAAGATAATTGGAGATAGCGGTTAAGGGGGGATGGCTCACTTTTTGGTTGATTTTTTTATTTATTTATTATTTTTCTAGTTTCCTCCGTAAACCTCTATCAAGATTAAACAACCATCCGCCCAAGACCCTATTTCAAGATAAGTGTGTTCATTTTTCGATAGAAAAATGTTCCTCTTATATATTATTACAGGCTCGCTATCGGTCGCCAAGAAAAAATAGACACCTAAATGACACGAAAAGTCCTAATAATGACAAAGAAATGGGGCGAAAGGTCTTAGAATCCCCAAACTAATGGGTCAAATGTCTTATAATCTGAACACTAATGGGGCTAAACATGAGGAAGAAGGGAGACCAGAAAACCGACCCGTCTCCCCTTAAGATCGAAAAATCCCTACCAAGTTGAGTATATACTCGTCTGAAGAAAGCAAACATATATTAAACATTGACGTCATACAAAAAAAAACAAAAAACGCTGAGTGGGTTTATGTGGGAAAGTGCTAGCTAGTAACAATAAAATCAGTCAGGCAGTTAGTCAGTAGCCAGACCTTACTCCCACATGGGGTAGATAGGATCAGCAAGAGACATGGGAAAGGAAAACGAGGTGACAGGAGAAGAACACATATAACAGTTTGCCCACAAAAGGCAAGCACACAAGCATTAAGAAGCACCAATCACTCATCAGCCTCCGATATCAATGGTTTACCCTCAGATGCTATAAAATCAGATACATTAAATAAAATAGGACAACACATTTTCCTTTCCATTGTGCATGAATAGTTATTATTATAGATTGTCTTTATTATTAATTGTGAAGTAGTTTTCTTTGAAGGACTGATGCTCTTGACTGGGAAGAAGACGAATAAAGTAATGAAGGTTAGTTTGAACCTGCCTCAGGGGTTGGACAGAGACAAGGTACAGGAAGTGAAGCGGAAGATAATGGTACAGTGCAGGTGTGTATGGTTTAATTTATTCTATCTTTATATATTTATTATTATTATTAGGTGTTCAAACCCTGACGGGGAACCCCTATTGTAATCGTTAAATCTTCTTGTTCTTCCAAATTATTTTTGTACACCGGTATTTACACAATAACTCCGGAGCCGATTTTCAGATCAGAATCAAACTTTAACACAAGGTGCGTATTTATAATGGGCAACTTTTGATAAACTAAACATCCAAATTGACGGCCAGACACGTCCGTGGCAGCCGGTTTCTCGTTTTTTTCAGACGTAAATACCATCTCTCCCACTCATAGGAAATTATTGGGCTTTGGTATATGGACATCACTACTAATGCTCCACATACGATACAGAAAAAGTTTTGCCTTGCACGTGGTTTTTTTCGGCAATCTTGAAAAAACCTCGAATTCACCTAAAAATCCATACGGTATCTTGAAAAGTATACGGATGATAAAAGCCACGTTTGCGTAGTTGGGTGAGGCTCGCAATTGCGAACGTTTTAGTACCAAAATAATAGAAATTGGTGGAATAGTTTGGCCGCAGCATTGGAAAACTTTCTATTCAAAAATTAGCCTAAAACGTAATCTGTATCCACACACAACATTTTCAGTCTTCAGTCTTGGTTTCACTGAATATCCTAGTGTTCGTTAATAATCCTTGGTCTCATCATTTAGATCCATGCATTTTTTGCTTTAACTCTCCCAAAAATGTTTGAATCCCTTTGAATTCAACCAATTATTTAACCAACCTACCTATGCATACCTATCCTACCAAACAATAATGATAATTCAAATTTATTTTTGGTGAATAGCAGAGTATTGGGTAAGGTTTTTAACAATTCCTTACTTTGCCAAATGCCTACTTTAATAACAATGATCTGGACCTTCAAAGTTTTGACAATTTCCAGTGTGACAACCTACCTACTCGACGAGACAGAGAAAGAGGCGCGGGAACGCGAAAGTGGTTCCGGACCCTGAGAATAGGAACCTTAAATGTTGTTTCTGTTTGGGCTCTGTCTCATGTCGGCCACCCCCAGCAATGGGGTATGTGCCTGAGTATATATATACATACATACATACAACTTTCATCAAGGAATGTGGTACGTGTATAAGAGGAGAGCCTACTCAACTTAATAATTCTGCTCCTACGGTGGTGCCTGTAGAGGCCAATAGGTAATAACACATTGATCAAGCCTATCGTTTCCCTCTTGATATTGTTCTACAAACTTAGATGATACTCTGAAGACCATTTGCATGTATACAGTGTGTGAATGTGCGAACAAAAAGGAATTCTAAAGAACAAAACGCCTTGTCCCCATTCAGTTAATGCCTGGCAGATTTTGTTTATACCTATGAGCTGCTTGGCGGCGCTGGGTGTCGGCAAGATACACTAAGCCTACTGAAGTGGAGAATCCGTTCCTTATGCTTCTTTACTTGCCTTAACCCTGATATTACAAACTATATGCTGACATAGACCTTATATGCCCACAATAATTATGATTTAGGCTTTCAGTCATTCTCCATCCCACACCTAACTCACTGCCATAACTTAATATAACCAGTTTGGACAAGTGTAGCTAAAATATATATTATATAACAAGTCTGGGTTCGAGTCTGCGCAGCTAGCGAGAGAGAGAGAGTGACTGTATCGCTAGATCATTCTCAAAAGCTGCAAGAATATTGTCTCGATTTTAATAAATGCAAAAAGTCGCTAGAATGATGCCACAACCTCTGGAAGGGTTTCTGTTTATTTGTTTTGCAAGTTTTACAATTTAATAGGGTTCTAGAATGTGTGATATTTATAGAGTATCCCTAGAAATTATGTTGCTAATGTCGAAAATTAATACTAGACTTAAGTAAGTACCTCTAGAAGTAGCATTAAGTAGCTATATTGGCAACACTGAGTTGTCACCAAGGAGGTTATATTAGGGGAGGGATAGTCAGGTAGAACGTACCCTATGTAAACGTGAAGCCAGATAAAAGACTGGCAGGAACTATCGAATCTTGCTAACTCTAACCATATTGTGTCATATAGATAAGCAAAAATTATAAGTATCGTATAAATACGATAGAATATGACTCTTTTGTGATCTCGTATGTCTCTGTGACGTCACGATCGCTCCTACAGCACGACGTAGGACGGGTAGATCGTATATTATAAGATTGTAAATAAGTTAAGTTATAAAAGGCCTAATATGCTATTAAGCAATATTGCCATGGTCTTATGTAGTATACAGTATATGAATTTATCGTATATATTAATATAATTTATCGTATAGAGCAACCTAGATGCGGTACGATAATTTGGGCTCCTGGCGTTTTGCCAAGGCAGCAAGGTGTTCCTTCGAGGAACACCAGAGCCTTCACGAACACCAACCAGTTAACATCTAATTTTCCACCCTTAGTTGATCGTGCTTTGTGCCTCAAATCACAATACACATACAGCAATACACACAGCTACACCATCACGACGCTCTCATCGACGCCATGACTGACTGACAGATAAGCATAATATTCATGTCCATTCCCATGTAATCATTTATTCTTTCTTTAACTTGACTCGTGTCTCGGGACCGAAGTCTCGATCCCCATTGTCCACCGCCATATTGGGTAAAACGTTCTCCCTTGCCTCATTGCCACGTGGAACTATTGGCGAGTTAATTCCTGGCTAATATTAACCCTTATAACCTTACCCTATATATAAATTTATTATGTGAGACCTTTGGATATAAATTAGCTTGTTTCAGATTGAATTCAATTTAGATATGGAGTAGTTTTCATTTAGATTGATTTATTTGATTCATTATAGCTTAGTAATATTTAACTTCCATTGATAGTTTACCACATTGGTGCCCAGACCCGGGAATTAGCTACCAGTAAGGGATTTTAAGGCAATGAACAAGGGGACATATAACAGGATGCAGGAACAACTCTATGATAAACTGGCAAGGCTAGCCAAGCGATGGTTAGAGCCGGAATGCAGGGTCACATCGTTGCACCTGCTTAAGTCCTGCATCCCACCCATCATCTTTCCCCAATAATTTTCTTTTCCGTTTCAGACTTCCTGTGACATATGACCTGACTTAACATTTTCTCTTGTTCAATATGATCCATTAGTAGGTATTGCTATTTAGTGTACTATTTTTTCTCCATAACTTAGAAGTCCGCCGGTCGGCGTCTCTTAATTAGACTATTATTTGGCCGTTGTCTTTGTAACGTAACATTTAGATACATAGCCTATAGGCTCACATGCAAAATGAATAAAGACAATAAAGAGACACCGTCTAGTGGGGTGCTGATCAAGGCCCCTAAAAATCAATGGGCGGGACTTCGGGGAGTATTAAATAGGCTAATCGTGGACGTCAACACTTTCATCACTACTGCCGAACTAGAGGAATTGGAGGCTAGATTAGAAAACGTCCAAGCTACCCACGTTGCCTTGTTGGGGCTCGCAGAACCACAGTATAAGGTTGATGAGTTGACAAACTTCAGGGCAAATATGGAGTGCCATACTCGATCGCTAGACACCCTAGGGCTTACCACGCAGGAAATGATAGTCATTATTTTGCGTCAGAAGCTTCCTACGGCAATACTTGATAAGGTAAGATCATTTGAGCTGGGGGAGTTCAAAACTCAGTTCAGTAGGGAAATCAATAATCTACAGTTGAACAAAGGGAGAATGTATGTGTCGGGAGGGAGTGAGAATGTGGAGAAGAGGGGAACAGTAAACATGATAGTGGGGACTAAAGAAAAGAAAGAGGGTGCGTATAAGAAACCTGCTCAGATTCTATGTAAGCTATGTAACAACAAACATAAATGGAGTTTCTGCGTAAAATACCCAACAAATGAGACAAAACTAGCACAGGCAAAAAGATTGAAGCTATGTGTAGGTTGTCTAAGTAAAGAACATGGTAAGCAGGGACAATGTACTGCTACATACTTAAGGCCCTGTCGCCACTGCAAAGGACATCACTTTGATAAGTTGTGTCCTACAGCAGATAAAGTCAAAGACGTCAATACAGAGGGTACTACAACTGTGACACTAGGTAGCACGCAAGACACCACTATATTGCCCACAATACAGATTCCCATGGAAGGTAATGACAATAACAAAGTTTGTCGGGTACTTCTAGATCAAGGGTCTCAACGTTCCTTTATAAAGAGGTCCGTACTAGTGGGACTGAAGCACCGAATCGTAGGGGCTGAGACTCTTCGATTACAGGGCTTCACAGGGGTTACTGATAAACATGACTACGAGATAGCGGAGATTTCATATTTCTACCATAAAAACCGGTACTTTATGACTTGTATTGTAGTAGACACCCTACCAGAATATGTATCTGTGGGTGTGAAGAAGGTGGAACACGCATTACGTAGCAAAGAGGTTAACTTGTCAGATCCCATGGGAAATCAGAGTGAGGTGCATGTTCTACTTGGTGTGGATCATTATTATGAAGTAGTATACCCTGGATTTAAAAAGATGTGTGGTGTAATTTTAATCCCCACTAAATTCGGATATTGCATGAGCGGAAAGGTGCATACTACACAGTCAAAGGTCCTGGTCGACACGGTCTCAATATATAGAGTCAATGTAACCGCGGCAGAGGAGTTGGGAAGGGAGGATTCCCAACCTAGTGACCCTAAGATGGCTGCCGAGTTCGACCTGGAACGACTGTGGAGATTGCATCACATAGGCATTAATCCTATGGAGACTGATTATGACTCGGAAGTTGCGCTACAAAGGTTTGACGAGTCTGTGTGCTACTGTGCCTCAGACAAGCAATATAAAGTTAGTTTACCCTGGAAGAACAGTGAGATAAGCCTGCCTACCAACTATGGTTTGGCATTAGGCCGTTTGCGCGCATTACAGCGTAAATTGTCTAACGAACCGAGCACGCACCAGGCATATGACGATGTATTTCGGAGTTATGAGGATAGGGGCTTTATTGAGAGAGTCGATGTCAAGGAACCGTTTAAGAAGGGAAGGGTTCACTATCTGGCTCATCATGGGGTAAGGAAAGACAGCGTCACCACACCAATACGGGTGGTGTATGACTGTTCTGCCCACCAAGGTCAACAACCCAGTCTAAATGACTGCCTGTTGACAGGTCCGTCCATGGTGTCGGACCTGTTCCAACATCTATTGTGGTTTAGGCTGGAAAGTACGCCTATACCAGTGACATCGAGAAAGCATTCTTGATGGTCAAGCTAAAGGAGGAAGATAGAGATGTTACCCGCTTTCTTTGGTTCAGCGACATTAGCGACTCTGAAAGTCCAATCATAATATACCGTTTTCAGGTTGTACTCTTTGGGGCCACGTGCTCACAGTTTTTGTTAAATGCCACAATCAGAAAACATCTAGCTGACACTCATGAGGACACAAGTAAACTATCTCGCGGATTATATATTGACAATTTGCAGGGTTCTAGCGATAGTCAGGACGATTTGTTATATGCATATTGGCAAGCACGCAAATTGTTTGCGAATGCACATCTATTTCTCCGTGAGTGGGTTACTAATAGTGAAGATCTTCAGAGTTTGATACAGGTGGACGGTACGGCATCTCTTAACCAGGAAAAGTCCAGAAATTTGGGGATGATCTGGCAACCTAAACATGACATACTAACTTTTCAAACAAGGTCTTTTGCTCAGCAGACAGGAGCGCACACCAAAAGAAGTCTGTTGAGCAAAGTTGCGCAATTTTTTTATCCTTTGGGTCTAGCATTACCCGTTACCATAAGAGCTAGGATTCTAATGCAGTAAGTTTGGAGACGTAAAATAGGATGGGATGACAGTTTGCCCGAGGACCTGAATGACCAAGGGACATTTTTGTTGAATGAGTATGCCATCCTATGTACTAAACCTATACCTCGTAAAGTGGCGGCGTTCGGTGACGTTACGTTACACACGTTTTGCGATGCTAGTGCCGCTGAATACGGGGTAGCCATATATGTTGTTACTTCATTTGTGGCACATTTAGTTACAGCCCGGGCCAAGGTAGCCCCGGTTAAAAAGGTAACTATCCCTAAAATGGAATTGACTGCCATGCTGCTATTAGCACGTCTGGTGCAACATGGACGCGCAGCATACGAGAGCGAATTAAATATTGAAATCGTTCACATATGGTGCGATAGTCAGGTCGCACTCAACTGGGTACATAGCAAGAAGTCTCTGCCAGTTTATGTGCGGAATAGGGTAGATGAGATTAGAGCCCTTTTGCCAGACGTTGCTTATCATTATGAAAATACAAAAGAAAACCCTAGTGATCTCATAACTATGGGTATAACGGCTAGCCAGTTAATGAAGTCCGAATTGTGGTGGCATGGTCCAAAGTGGCTGCTCCATGAAAGTGAATGGACGATATGGCATGCTGTTGGTGAGGGACTTCTGCCACTGGAAACAGTGGCAGTTACAGCCCAACCAAATGAGCCACCGGGTCCTATCATAAAGTGGGCAAGATTCGGTGACTATAATAAACTAGTCAGAGTTGTAGCTTGGGTATTGCGATATGTATCCAATCTCAAGCTTAAAGTAACGGGCCAACTCTGCAACAGGGGTCACAACATTGATGCTCGTGAATTTAAAGCAGCTGAAGTAACTTTGATCAAATGGGTTCAAGTAGAAACCTTTTCCAATGAATTAGAATCCTTGAAAAGCTCGAATAAGACATTAACACCTTACGAGCGGCCTAGGCGGTATATAATAATTATGTAGCCACCAGCGGGGTGTTTTTACCCAAAATAGGGCTGTTTACGTGATCATTTTCATGCCTAAATAAGACCCAGAGCATAAAACAAGTATCTATCCCTGAAAGGGCATAAATAGAGCTTTCCAATGACACCATAACTATCCTTTTATGATGGCTAGTTTTCTTGCAACAACCGCGCAACGCGAGTGCAAAAAGCATGTAATTCGGCACTTTCCCCATACAATTCCGTATGTAGCGAGTGAGAGAGGGAGGGAGGAGGTGGGATTCGTGTCAGTAGGTTCGCCGCGGTGGTCTGGAGCAGTCATACGCTCACTACTCTCCTGCCACCTCTTGTCTCTCTCTCTCAGCAACATTACGTGCTGAAATTGCCACACGACCTATGTCGAGCGCCGCCAGATAGTCCAGATTTATTATACTCGACTTATGTTGCGCGCCGATAGTTAGGGGTTAATGCCTAATATAGTGTTTCAACTAAGGTTGCACCTAGACAATGGCCTCATCAGGTGTGAGGGTCGCCTGAAGTGGTCGGGTGTACCAGACGGCACAAACCGCCCTATACTTATGCCAACAAGACATCACATTACTGATCTATTGATCATACGTGCACATAGGGAAGTAAAACACTACGGGGTATGTCATATTATATCAAATTTACATCTCACATGGTGGATACCCAGAGTTCGACAAGTAGCTCGACGCGTAGTAAGAAAGTGTGTAATATGCCAGAGACTAAAAGGTAAACCATATGCAACTGGACCAGCTCCACCCCTACCTGAATGCTGTGTAAAGCACGTAGAACCTTTCCAAGCGGTAGGATTAGATTACACAGGGGCATTGAAGACGAGGGAGAGTGAGAAGGTTTGTATATTATTGTTTACCTGTGCAACATCTCGAGCGGTACACCTAGAACTATGTGATAATATGTCTAGCGAAGAATTTATGCTGGCGTTCAGACGGTTTTGTGCCCGTCGTTCATTCTCTCAACTCATTCTTAGCGACAATGCTCCCACTTATGTCCGTGCATCAAAATATCTAAAGGATATGAGTAGTGATCCTACTATCATCACTTTTTTAGGGGAGAAGAAGTGCGAATGGAGGTTCATTCCAGTTAAGGCACCTTGGTTTGGTGGCATGTGGGGGTGTGTCGGCATAGTAAAGTCGGGACTCAGAGCGGTTGTAGGACGTGCTCTATTAAAGAAGAGTGAGTTGACGACAGTCCTCACAGAGATAGAGACAGTCGTGAATGATCGCCCGCTTACATATGTGTACACCGACCTGCAAGAACCACTACCATTAACGCCAGCTCACTTGCTATATGGAAAACCATTGACTGCGTTTCCATCTGATTTTCAGTCCATAGTAGAGTTAGAGGATCCCTCGTTGTACTCTGAGGTAGCGGTGTCTAAGAGATACCAGTATATATCCAAGATAATAGAGGATTTTAGGAAACGGTGGATTAGTGAATATCTGCTAGCATTGAGGGAAAGGAGTGTTACTCCCTCTGGTAGACCAACGGCACCTACAGTTGGTGAAGTTGTTTTAATTAAAGAAGATAGTCTTCGTTTATACTGGAAATTGGGCCGCGTGTTGGAGGTATACAAGGGGGCAGACTCTGTAGAGCGGGTGGCGCTATTGAAGACAGCCACTGGAACTACGTCCTATCGCTCGTTTGTACGCTTTGGAGCTCGATTCCGCATTGCAATCTGATGCTCCACCTGTTATTGCTGGGTCCGAGGATTCTCAAAGGAACTCACCTCTTACTGATGGTGATCTTCTCGGACCGGGACGCGTCCCAGACGCGCTGCTGCTGGCGCCGTCGACTTGTGGCGTCAGAAGATAGCCTCTGGGCAACTTTAGGTTTAAGGTGGGGTTCAGGTCTTTTTTTGTGGGGGGAGTGTATCGCATAAATACGATAGAATATGACTCTTTTGTGATCTCGTATGTCTCTGTGACGTCACGATCGCTCCTACAGCACGACGTAGGACGAGTAGATCGTATATTATAAGATTGTAAATAAGTTAAGTTATAAAAGGCCTAATATGCTATTAAGCAATATTGCCATGGTCTTATGTAGTATATATGAATTTATCGTATATATTAATATAATTTATCGTATAGAGCAACCTAGATGCGGTACGATAATTTGGGCTCCTGGCGTTTTGCCAAGGCAGCAAGGTGTGCCTTCGAAGAACACCAGAGCCTTCACGAACACCACCAACAGTTAACATCTAATTTTGCGCCCTTAGTTGATCGTGCTTTTGTGCCTCTAATCACAATACACATACAGAAATACACACAGCTACACCATCACGACGCTCTCATCGACGCCATGACTGACAGATAAGCATAATATTCATGTCCATTCCCATGTAATCATTTATTCTTTCTTTAACTTGACTCGTGTCTCGGGACCGAAGTCTCGATCCCCATTGTCCACCGCCATATTGGGTAAAACGTTCTCCCTTGCCTCATTGCCACGTGGAACTATTGGTGAGTTAATTCCTGGCTAATATTAACCCTTATAACCTTACCCTATATATAAATTTATTATGTGAGACCTTTGGACATAAATTAGCTTGTTTCAGATTGAATTCAATTTAGATATGGAGTAGTTTTCATTTAGATTTATTTATTTGATTCATTATAGCTTAGTAATATTTAACTTCCATTGATAGTTTACCACATAGGTTTGATTCCCGAAGGGAAGTAGAGAAAACCTAATATTTAGTAGGGGCCCCGGAATCATTGACGATGTTGCCTATTAGTATAATAGTCTCCATTCAACACCCACGTCAGTCGTTTGAAGCAACCGCCGCGGGGAAGAATAGGAGTCATCTTCATAAGTGCAACGCTACTTCTCTTATGGTGTCGTCACAGATCGGGTACCCACTACGAAAAAAATCGTAAAAAATAAGATAACAAAAAAGGAAAAAGAATTTCCACTTTAACACTGTTATTCACAAGCTTCCCACATTCGGTGGATTTTCTTGCGTTGTGGCTTCTTACCGCCTCTCGCCAAGCGCAACAATTCGTCCTTCAATGATATACCAAGATAAACTCAAAATATCAGCGAATGGGAAGGGGATGGCTGGGAGGGACTTCGTCGTCAATGATTCCGGGGCCCCTACTAAATATTAGGTTTTCTCTACTTCCCTTCGGGAATCAAACCTATAATTTAATAGGGGCCCTTTCATCATTGACGATGTTGCCTGAATTCCAAGACTGGAGGGGGACATTCGTGATATCAAAACCTCAATAACCGCATGGTTATGTCAAGAAACCTTATAACAGGAAAAGATCTTTGTATTTAGTTGTGAATACAACAAAAGTTAAAATTTTGAAAGAGTGGGAGCAGTGCGTTGCTTCAAAGAAGCCTGCTCCAACAACAGAGTCCTCGTCCATGAGGTGTTTGTTGTACCGGGTGAGACAGAGTTAAAAGCAAAAAAAAAATCATCACCTCGACCCTGAACCTATGCTGAGCTCAGCTAGGTTCCTAGGCTTAGTCATTGAGTCATTTTGACCAATATCAAACATACTGAAACTAGTGCAACTAGCCTGGAACATTACTGGAGTCACCTTTGACCCATATCGACCTTCTGAATCTAGTGCGACTAGCATAGAAAACCTGAAAATTATATGAACAGTAGGGAAAAGTAATCTCTTATTATTCATAAAAACATTAAGTTTGACAATTTAGAAAATGGAAACATGTACGGGGTCACTTCTGATCATTACTGACCTTTCGTAATCTAGTGCAACTAGCATCGAAAACTGAAACATGAAAAAACATTCTTTTATTATTCATTAACACCTTACGAGCGGCCTATGCGGTTTATTTATGTGTACCGCACAGCGGGGTGTTTTTAGCCAAAATAGGGCTGTTTACGTGATCATTTTCAAGCCTAAATAAGACCCAGAACGTAAAACAAGTACCTATCCCTGAAAGGGCATAAACAGAGCTTTCGAATGACACCATAACGATCCTTGTATGATGGATAGTTTTCTTGCAATAACCGTGCAACGCGAGTGCAAAAAGCAGGTAATTCGGTACTTTCAGTACATAATTGAGTATGTAGCGAGTGAGAGAGGGAGGAGGGAGCTGAGATTTGTGTCAGTAGGTTCGCCGCGGTGGTCTGGAGCAGTCATACGCTCGCTAGTCTCCTGCCACCACTTGTCTCTCTCTCTCAGCCACATTACGTGCTGAAATTGCCACTCGAGTTATGTCGAGCGCCGCCACATAGTCCAGCTTTTTTTAACTCGACTTATGTTGCTCGCCGCTAATTAAGGGTTAAAACCTGGGCTTGAATTAAGCTTTGTAATATCAAGATATCATCTCAGATTTTGTATATCTAAACCAAATATTCCGACCTTCTTAGCTCATACAAATCTATTTGGGCTCGGCCCGGCATAACAGTGTCTAGCCTGCCCTATATGAACTTGTAATCCTGTGTGAGGGGGGGGGCTCCTCTCTTGTACTGGGATCCACATATCCCCCCCCCCTTTTTTCTAAAGCCCCTATAGGGCGTACCTATCACAGTACTAACAGTTGGAAAGACAAGTAAAGATCAACAAGGAGTGTGCCTGTGTGCAGACTATGAAAATGGTTTTTTGGGCCATAAGGGAAAAAAGTAGTTTTGTAAAGAAGAAGGGGAATTAACACCTGCAATGACAATCTGCACTGATGGCACCTCTTAAGTCTACTCTCGGGCCTTGCCCACTCGGCGAGGATCAGCTAGTAACCGAGAGAGCCAGCCGGCTATCGTAGTTAGTCCGTCGGGGGATGTTATAGAATTTCTATTACTAGAGTATCTAGCAAGACACTTGGGGGACCTGAGCCGGAGGCTGTGAAGGGCCCTTTGCCTTGACCCCGCCGGCACATAAACATTATGTTGAACGGTTGACCTTATAGCTAAAACATAGTTTACAATAACCCAGAGGTCAGAGAAAGCTCAGGGACAGCGTGGCTAGCCATCAATTGAAGGATGAACCGGCTATAAGTATCATACGGTGGGACAACTAAGGTCGTTGGAGTTGAAGGGGAAAAGCAGTTTCCCCTGATGAATGAGTCTAAGAGAACTGAAGGGGCCTAAAGACTAGACATACAGATAGGCCGTAGGAAGGGTTGACTGAAAGTATAAGCCTGAGTGATCCAAAAACGGACGTGTCCGAAAGATCAATTGAAGAATGCCATACTGGCTTTATGTGGCTTGTGATTCTATATGGAACAAAAACAAGAAAAAGAAAAGGAGAGAGCACCTCGAAGGGTTTTCCCTTATCATGAAAGAATCTAAAGAGGGGAAAGGAAAATAACGAATCTGGCCTGCAGTGGCTTTTCGTAAAAATAAATTGACCTGCCGCTGAGCCGTCCCTGACCCTGGGAAACATCTTCCGGTACGTGCGTACAACTCGGTTAAGCATATGGAGAGAGGTCGAAGTCCATTGGAGATAGGGATAAAACCCCCCGGGGTGACCTCCTATCTCCAACGGTGGGGACGATCTCCGAAAAGGAAACAGCCTCCAACCAGGCGTGCTGAGGGCTGAAATTGCGTAGCTTAGTGAGAGTGATTACTTATGCGTGTTGTACCGCACCTATCGTACAAAGAGGGACCTCCTGGGGAACCGACAATTGTAATTGTGGACGAGAACCCCTTGGGTACAGTCTTCCAACACTATTAGATGTGTGTGACTACTAGTACAGTATTATAAGGATCGCTAGTCGGCGGACGGATGCCTCTGGCTATAACTCTTCAATTTAAGCATGAGAGATGTGGCCTCTCCAGGTGCGGGTCCGCCGGAAGGGTAACGGTATTCGCATAACCGACCCGGGTTGGCGACCGCGTTCTCCCTCTCCTGCGGAGTGAGTCAGTATCCCATCCCTTATTGCATAGGGTTGTATCGTTCTGTTATGCAACGCCGTGTGAGGTCAAGCCGCGTGACTCCCCTCCGGCATGCCCTTGTAGTGACCGGCGCCGTCCGGTCATAAAGAAGACATCAGGTGGCGCTGCCATCTGTGGGAACTAACACCTGGTCGAACCTCGGAAACCTATTGCACTAGCACGGCCGAGGGAGGGAGGAAGACGGAGGGAGGCCTCAAGAGACATTAACAGTAGGCCTAAAAGCACGTGAAATTTAGCCAAATAGCTGGAGGTGAAACCGTCCGCCGGCAGCTTGAAGCCGTCGGGGGGAAGACTTATTGATTGGTCTTGTCCTTCGATTTCAACATTACCCTAACATCTCTCTCCGTCTGGTTATCCAGGAGCTTCGCAGTCAAGACCGGAGAGAACAAAATCCTATAATAAGCATTCATAGGTAACCTCTGAGCCATACCGAGTCTGAGGAGCTGTCGTGACCTGACTGCCTCAAACAAGGCTGTTCGGATTTCAGTAAACGTTCTAGCCGGGGAAGGGAGGAGGTATTGCTGAAAAACTTTAACTAGTTCCTCTTTCTGTCGAGGGGGGGCTGGCATAGGTTTGGCAATAGCCTGGGCCGTGTCTCTAGTTAACAGGTTAATAAACTTCCTGTGGGCATTATCTCTGACCAGAAATTCTCGGTGGAGTTCAATAGGTTCTGGAGCAATGAGGGGCAAGGGAAAATCTTCTGCAGTCAATTGAGGGGCTATAAGAAAATAAAAAATAGGGAGCGGGACCCCACCCGGTCGTTGTGTTAGCCAGTCAAACTCGGTACTGGGGGGAGGGGGAACTGGGGACAAGGGGTTAGATGTAATATCTACAGCAAATTGTTGCAGTTCCTGATCCCACGTTACCCATGGCCCATCGCCCACCTCATCCAGATTCAGCTCCCTTTGGTCTTTATGTGGACCACATCTGTGAAACTTGCTAGGAGGTTCCTCCCCTAGATATACAGAATGACATTCACGAACGTCACCTCGTTCTTGATCATGAGGGCAATTGGGAGTGTCTGGGTAATGAGGGTCCTGGACCGGGGAATCCGCCGGAAGAGGAACCAGAAGACATGGGTTGTAAACAAAATACTGAAAATTAGCCGGGTCAGGTCTAGCATAGATAGGAACCTGTAACACTGTACCGTACGCATCTTTTGCCCTAAAGACATGTTTACGGTTGACTTCAATTGCCCACTCCGTCGGCACTGGGACCTCCCCTTGTGTCACAGCCGTAACCGGAAGCCAGAGCCTTCCTGGTGCTTTGATGACCTGGGATTGTTTAAGGACTACCGGTGGGACTAGGGTGGCAGCGGAGTGAGAGGTAGGGGTGCAAGAGGGATCTGGCGGGCTATTAACCTTATGGGTCCTTTCTATCAAGGGGGGTAAGTAAGGTTGAGTATCATCTGAACCCACAGAATTATCATGGTCGAGGTGTTCCTGACTAGAAACTGACCCAGTGCCCCTCCTAGTCAAGGGGGATCTAATGGAGGGAGAAGCAAGTAACCAATCATCCGCCGGTAGTCCCTTCTTGGGTCGACCGGCGGAAGGGGGAGCTACGTTAGAGGGCTTGGACACACCCATTAACTCTGGGTCCCCTAATTCTGGGGAGTGCGTCGAGGTTGAGGGCCGGACTAATGGCTCTGGCAACGAGCCTGGGGCAACATCTAAGGCCTGAGGCCAATTCTCGTGCCCCGTAGGCCGGGAAAGAACTGGCCTGGCCAGCGCCGGGCCCGTAGGCGACGGGTGGTCAATTATGCGGGTCGTTGGTGGCCCGGCGGAGGAGACTGCCGGAGCGGGAATTCCTACATTGATATGAGGGGAGTAAGGCATAGAGACACTGTGAGGTGGGCCCAGTGCCCGAGTAGGGGTTTGACCCTGCTTAATAGCGCACTGACTGATCACTTTCTGTCAATTCATTTAGCTGCACAGCCGTAGAACCTGTTGGATCGGATTTTGTTGGTAGCCTAACTTGTCGGTCTGTTTGTATCAGAGTGTCAGCATGTATGAGAGTGGCAGTGTGTGTCCTAGGGCTGGTCACTAGTGTTTGACTGCTACTCGCCATGGCCGGATGGGGTGAACCACCAGCAGCTGACTTTTGGTCACGCGGCGGTGGTGGTGCCAGAGTAGTCGCAGGTTGAGAACCTACATTCTTGGAGGCGGCCGTCAAGCCAAGCTGGTCCACAGAAGGAACCAGGAGTGTTGCGTGAGACCTCATGGTCTTAACCGCATGAGATGTAAAGACACCCGGCGGAGACTGAGTAGAGGTATGAGCCATATCGGCCGGCGGAGCCTGTTTGTTTGACAACACTAACTTGGAACCTTGGAGCCTAACGTGTACAGTTTGCCTAAGTCTAGTGGCGGTGTGAGAGGGGCCGGTGTCCGGCCCGAGGAGACCGGGGAGGACCCCCTGCATCCCCGAAGCGGCCGCCGGACCTTTTAGCTGTGTCACCGTGAGATCTACTTGTGGAGAAGTAGTAGTTTCATTAGAAAGCAAAACACGTCGTGGTGGGCTCGAGAGCTGGCGGATCTTGTCAGGCAGATAGTCCGTGCTGTCCGTTCTCCTCAGGTTGCCCGCCGGTGGGGCTGGGTGGGCCAATTTGAGGCATTCCGGTGACATTAAGCGGCTCCTCTTGGATGGGGGAGAGGAGCTCTGTGCAGATGTCGTGGAGGACGTAGGAGATGCAATGTTCAACAAAGCTATCGGGGAGTTGTGTGACTGGTGAGTTATATGATCATCAAATGAATACAACTGAACGACCCTCAATAACTCCGGGTTATCACATGACAGTTCTGTGTTAGCTACTTGAGAAGCATGTGCCTTAAACTTAGTCTTAACGGCAATGAGAGTGAGCAGACAAGACATATCTTGGGTAGCGAGCCATTCCTCGAACAGATCTGAACATACCGGACACGTACGAGATGTCCATATGAAAGAGGTTCTGTTTAAACAATGAACACACCTGATACACCGGCTGTGGGCCGGTATCGGTATCAAAAGACATGAGGGAGTTGAGCAGACCGTAAACAAAGGCATGATTCAGAGACTCCTCTCCCCGGCGGGAACGTTGCGGTAGCCGGCTGTCCTGAGAGTTCACCTGGAAAGAAAACATTCCAGGAATCAATGCTCATAAGTATATACAGAGAGAGTCTCACACATCCTAACGTCCCTGTGCAAGAAGAATAGGAGGCTACGGTCTCCTCATTCTTCTTATCCCTAAGAGGGCGTGAATAGCCGATTTCCATGCCCCTGGGCAACATGAGAAAGGGATATCACTGATCTAGAGGGCAACCGTTACGACCTAAGTCATGTAACAGGAAGCCCACTGATGGCGGACCGCTCTGTGCTCTACCAAACACACAGGCAGCCGCTGATCTTGTTTACCGACTGGGCCGCCAGCACGGCGGGGCAAACGCCACTAAGTAAACGTGCTAGCTTATGACGAGTCACCGGCACGGCGGGGTAAACGCCACTAAGGAAGCGTGCTAGCTTGTGAAGTCAAAAGTGCAGTGTCCGCCGGGGTCGTAACTCACCGGGCCGCCGGCAAGGGGGGATAAACGACCCTATGATCCCACGTCATAATTACCGGGGGACCCCTAGCGGCGGGTATCGGTTTGTTCCGTAAACGAAAACAACCACCCGCCGGAGGACTGTTGACCGTGCAGCCGCCGGAAGGCGGAGGAAACGTCCGAGGGGCTCCAAAGCACCTTACCAACCAGTGTTATACATCGGAGTCCGCCGGACCCAAGAGGGTCCAGGACCAGGGGGATAGCGGCACCGCAACCCCCACCGACTCTAACACGGCGAGAGAGACACAAGCCCGGGAAAACGCCGGCACGGCGGACCGAACCAACGGCTACAAAACCGAGGCCGGCGGGACAAGCAGAGGGAAGGGGGGGACTCAGATCAAGGCACAACCACGAGGGAACCCGACCCAAAACTCACGCACTCCCACGCGTGGAACGTTTTGCAGGACTCCCGGAAAGTGGCACACTAACCAACAGGAAGACCCCAAAAGACAGGGGACATAATAAATCACAATAATAGTAAAAAATTAAAAGAACCCCCCAAAACTAGATAACCTACAGGCTTATCTAGGAAAACATAACAGACTACACGGATGAAACATGAAAAGCGCCAAAAAGGGCGAAGAGATAGCCCCCAAGTGGGGCCTCTCTGCAGTCTCGAACGCCGGAAGACCTCACAGCCACGTGTGACAATCCTAACCCTGGCGCGACTGCAACAAGGCAGGGTCCCTAGACCCTAGGGCTGAACAAAGGAACAGCAAGAAAACTGAAGAAAAGCTTCCTAACTAAGGAAATAAGCAAAAACTAAGGTGCATAGCAACAATAAAACACCAAATGTGGTGGCAACATTGAACACAATGAGAAAGCACCTGGATGTACCCTAATTTAACACTTCCTGCGGGCCAACAATAACACAACCCGTGCTAGCTAGTCTAAACCCTGCTCACTATCTCCCAGATATATACAAATGAGAAAAGACTCACTAGAGGAGAGCGAACGTCGAATGAAGCCGGAGCGCGGGGGCACTAGTGTTGACAGGAGGCCCGCGGGCAAGAGAAGGACGAATTGTTGCGCTTGGCGAGAGGCGATAAGAAGCCACAACGCAAGAAAATCCACCGAATGTGGGAAGCTTGTGAATAACAGTGTTAAAGTGGAAATTCTTTTCCTTTTTTGTTCTCTTATTTTTTACGAAGTTTTTCGTAGTGGGGTACCCGATCTGTGACGACACCATAACAGAAGTAGCGTTGCACTTATGAAGATGACTCCTATTCTTCCCCGCGGCGGTTGATTCAAACGACTGACGTGGGTGTTGAATGGAGACTATTATACTAATAGGCAACATCGTCAATGATAAAGGGGCCACTATTAAATAATGATAAGCTATAGTAATCTGGTAACATATAATTAATATATAAGTTTCTCTTTGCAATCTGTATGTAGCCCTAACTCTTATATTAAACAAATAAATATCAAAGTACTAGAAGGTCAAGCGCGGGAGGTTGACTTCACTGGTTCACCCTGACACTCCATCCTTTTGTATCCTTCCTCCAAGGTATTTATTATTAGATCCTTCATGAATGTCACAGACTCAGCACTGGCCAGATTAGATTGCCAAATACCGCCGTATATCACCCTACTGGAATTTACCTACAATATATCTAACACATTTAATTACAAAGCCCTTTAAAACGGTATCCATGTATTATATTTAAGCACTGGTTACTTACTAGTGTAAAATAACTGAAGTTTGAAAAATATAACAAAAGTATCGTAAATTTAGTAGGAAGTATGAATGGAAAAATTATATCATACCTAGAGTAACTCTTACCAAGTAAAATGACTAACTTTTACAATGTATTATATCCCTGGGCAGACAATAATATAGCACTAAATCATACACATATCACCACAAAAAAAATAGGAAAATATTATATTAACACCTAGTGTTCCAGCGACATACGTTGGCCGACAGCAAAAAAGTCACTCGTCAGTACCAGCGACGGAAGACATTCGTCCATAATATGCGGTCCTTGTAACTGCCCGTATCGATCTGTACCTGTTACCATGGTAACACTTCTCAGCTTATATCCAAGTGCCCATAGGCTAAGAGGGTCAGTATTCCTCCATCTTTTGAGGTGGAAGGGTGTTCTCTCTCGACACTGAAGCCAATTTTTGTCACATTGCTTGGTACTGCAGGGTACATTTATGGTAATACCCTCGGGTACAGTAGGGGTTAATGCCCTCGGTATTTGAAATTATGCAAATAAGTAAAATCCATTATGATATATGAGAGTAGGGTTGTTTTGTAGCTGGTAAAAGTGTCACTACGATTCACGCTGGCTTAACAAATTATGTTATGAAATTAATTCTTCCTTTCATCCTATTTACCACCGGAAAGCTGAAATATAGTATATGCACATCTATGAATTGTATGTGCGCAAGGAGACGGAGCTGACCAGACCACTAATTTTCCAAGGGCTTCACTCAATTAGGCATATCTTGCACAATCAATATCTAGCAGTCCGCATCGCTCATTCTTTTTATATTTTTGTAGCTAAATATACCAATAACAAAATGTCGAGTTTAGTAACTAAAACTATTTGCAAACTCTTTAAAAATAAGGAAATTAATGCCAATTTCTTGTCAATAAAACAGTTATCCAATAATGTATATATACAAACGAAACAAAAGCAAACTAATTGTCTTTTTCGTGTCCATGAATATTACGTTTATATTTTCCCATTGCATGTTATCGCATACATACATAAAGCTTATCTTATTCAACTCAGACTCTCCTTAGTCGAAGTACATCCACATATGTTGCAGGTATTTGATCTCTGTGATACAAGCCTATATTTATTTTATGGAAATTTATCATTGAACCTGTGCCGAAACTATAAAATATTGCGTTATTCGTGTTTGGAACGTCACCTGTAATTGTCGCTGCCTGCCACGGACAGGCATCAAGTGACCAATAATAATGGAGCCTACCTGTGTACTTCACTGTGTTCATGATGAAAAATACAGTGAACTGAAGGAATTGAGTGATGTGCGGTAGGAAACTGGGTAAAACTTATAGTTGTACTTAGGCTTGGCTGGCTAGCTTACTAGGCCTAGGTCACCTAGCAATTGGGTAAAGCTTAATATTGATGTAGAGGGTAATTCCCATTTCATGATTTGTATCATTGGTATTAGTTAAGCCTAGGCCTTTAGGATTTTAGTCTTTTAGCCTTTAGGCTTTAAATCCCGTTTCATAATTATAATTATGTATAATTATGTATAATTGGTATTAACCTAGAGTCCTAGACCTACTTCAGTTTTAGCCTTTAGGCTAGGCCAGTAGTCAGCAACCCTTTGAGCTAGAAGAGCAATTTTTTTAAAGTTTCATGCAAATGTTGAACTGTCGGAGCCGCAATACAAAAAATTAGGTCTCATAAATAAAAATCTACAGTACTTCAGAAATAAGAGAATCAGGCCTACCCGGTACCCTACTTCTGAACAAAATAAACTATAGTGATATTTTTCAATATACTTGTATTTCACAAAGCTCAGGAAAGACATATGTCTCGCATTTCTAGAAATCATAACGATTGATGCCTATAGATACTTTCGAAGTTGAAAAACAAAATCTAATGTTGCCTTTTATGTGTTATAGGCCTATGATGTCTTCGTTTTGAAGGAATAATCGGGAAGGATGTAGTATCCTGGCGTACGGTCGTCATGTTTACATAGTTTGTTTGACGGCTATTTTTCTGTAATTTGCCCCCTGCTGGCATTATACAGTATGGAATGATTTCTGCTTCGGTGGCCGGGGACCCTCGGAGAGTGCTGAACGCATTACCGAGGTAATACTATCGGGCATGGAAGCATACATTCCATTCTCTTTCTCTCAGACTAATGCTAAAAAATCTTGGTTTACTCACGCCTGTTCTACTGCTGTCCGTAATAAGGAGGAAGCATTCAAATGGTACCATCGCCTTAAAACACAAGACTCTCATTCTTCCTATGTTTCAACCCGGAATCAAGCCAAATCTGTTCTTCGACTTGCCAAACACTCTTTCATCAATAATAAATGCACTGAACTATCCAACTCTAGCTCTTCCCAAGCTTTCTGGCATCTAGCCAAAAACCTCTCCAACAATTTCTCTTCCTCGTCTTTCCCTCCCCTTTCCCACTCTGATGGTACAACCATCACTTCTTCCTCTGACAAAGCTAAACTCTTCGCTCAAACTTTTGCTAGAAACTCCACCTTGGATGATTCTGGTGCTATTCCTCCCTCTCCACCCTCCTTTCTCTTACTTATGCCTAATATCCTAATCTCTTCTAAAGATGTACTTTCTACCCTCTCTGGGCTTAACACTAATAAGGCGTACGGTCCGGACGGTATTCCTCCTGATGTTCTCAAAAACTGTGCTTCCGTGCTGACTCCCTGCCTAGGCAAACTCTTTCGTCTCTGTCTATCCTCTAACGTCTTCCCTTCATGCCGGAAGTTTGCTCACATTCAACCTATCCCAAAGAAGGGTGACCGCTCTCAACCCTCCAACTATCGTCCAATTGCTCTCATCTCTTGTCTTTCTAAAGTTTTTGAAACTATTCTTGCTTCCAAATTTCTTAAGCATTTCTCTTCTCATAATCTGCTCTCAGATCGCCAGTATGGCTTCCTTAAGGGTCGCTCTACTGGTGATCTTCTTTCATATCTTACTAACTCTTGGTCATCCTCCTTTCGGGACTTCGGTGAGACTTTTTCTATTGCACTAGACATATCGAAAGCTTTCGATAGAGTCTGGCACAAATCTTTAATTTCTAAACTACCCTCCTTCGGTTTCTATCCCTCCATCTGTGCCTTTGTCTCTAATTTCCTTTCCGGCCGTTCCATAGCCGCGGTTGTGGACGGCCATTGTTCACTTCCTCACCCTATAAACTCTGGTGTTCCTCAGGGCTCTGTCCTATCTCCTATTCTCTTTCTATTTTTTTAAATGATCTCCTTAACTGTACCTTAATTCCCATCCATTCATACGCAGACGACTCAACCTTACACTACTCCATTAGTTTTTCAGAACGCCCCAGCCAGCAATCCCTTAACCTCTCCGCTGCGTACCCCCTATAGTATACAGCCACCCCTGTGCGGAGGTATTTAGATGGTTTCCTTCACTCAAATCGTCATCGTACCATAAATATCATTAATACTTATCCATATGCGCCTATTTTACGTTGATTATAAAGGTATTAACCTGTTACAGCAATAAAACAAGTGGAAACAGCGTTTGGCTGGTCAAAATTGGTAACAGAGGCCGGGAGTTGTAATCATCGAGTGTGAGCCAGCCTCCCGCTCCTCCATTCCTCCCCACGTCTGGAGAGAGACTGTCGATCGATACTATCTCTCTCTCTTGCACTCGCTTGGTAACACATACAAGCACAGCTTGCTTATGAATCGCTATTGATAGCACGAAATATATCGACGAAATAAGGGAAATAGAGAGAGAATAGGTGATAATTGAAGGGGTGGGGGGGGGGGGGGGGGGGAGGAAGGGATGTGGAGGAGTGATATTTGCCATGGCCAAGGGGCAATAAAAAAAAAACACACAAAATAGAAAAAATTGATACTGGGCTGATTTAAATGTTTTTTTTTTTAGGCCTTGGATTATATAAGGAGTTCCGCAGCCCTCCGGTAGGCCTTATATAAGGAGATCCACACTTGCTGGGTTAACGACAAATGTAATGAAGCCATAGAACTCTTAAATTCTGATCTAAATACTATCTCCAATTGGGGCAGAGAAAACCTTGTTACCTTTAATGCTTCCAAAACCCAATTTCTCCATCTATCTACCCGTCAGGATCTCCCAGCGGACTATCCCTTATTCTTCAACAATACAAAAATCAACCCTTCATCTTCTCTCAATATTCTTGGTGTCTCTTTTTCTTCTGCTCTCATATGGAAGGACCATATTACCAGTCTTGCTAAGGCAGCCTCCCAGAAGCTGGGTGTGCTCAACCGCCTTAGGGGGTTCTTTTCCCCAGCACAGCTTCTTGCTCTGTACAGGGGCATAGTGCATCCTTGTATTGAGTATTGTTCACATGTGTGGGGAGGTTCCTCTCACACCGCTCTCCTAGACAGAGTTGAAAGAAAGGCCTTTCGTATCATTAATTCCCGTCCACTCACCAACTCTCTTCAATCTCTCTCTCTCCGCCGCAATGTTGCATCTCTCTCGCTATTCTATCGCTACTATCATAATCAGTGTTCTTCAGAGCTTTCCCAGTGCATACCACCTCCTTTACGTAGGGCACGTGGTACCCGTCTTGCAACTCAATCCCACCCCTACTCTGTGCAACTCTCTAACCCAAGAGTGAAACATTACTCTCAAACTTTCTTCTACTCAACAGCTGAGCTCTGGAACTCTCTCCCGGAATCAGTCTTTCCCTCTTCCTATGACTTAAATTGCTTCAAACTCCGTGTGTCCAGGCATTTTGGCTCGATCGCCCCTTGATTTTGGCCCTGTCACTCTTTCAACTATGGGGGAGGCACTCGCTATAGGCAATTCTGCCTTTTGCCTCCCTCAATCACATAGAAAAAGAAAAAATATGATGATATTAGTCATGGGGGGTTGAGGGGGGCTTTGCCCCCCTAAGCCTATTATTTTATCCCTTGGCAGGTAAAATATACGGGAACATGATTGCAAGCTTGCGAGTATAGTGTAAACAAGGCGGGCGGTACGCCCGAATACTACATCCTTAGTTCCTTACCGATTAACCATTATTTCTGAAGCTTCAGGAGCCACACAAGTGTTCTGCAGGAGCCGCACCTGGGCTCGGCCTATGTCACAGTTTTTTGGATTTGCTGGACAATATGTATTTTAGGTCACGTATGGGATATCTTTTTTGGTCAATATGTATGAGTCGCACGACAGGTATGCTGAATATGCCACGGCTCGCGACCTTCACCAAGAGTCTGGTAAAAAAAAAACACACATTTTTAAACTTGTCCTAACCTAATTTATTTCTTCTGCAATATAATTTTGTTTGCCAGTTTTATAATTGTTATTATTCAAGCAACTGTTCACGGCAATTCACACACCTCAACCATAACGTTCGCTTCTAATTTGACCGCTTTTGGGTTAACTCAACCACGACTTAGTGTCATGCTCATATTGCCAGCAAGGGGGCAAATAATAGCTGGCTGTGGGATAATTTTGAAGAAAACAGAATATGGTCAAGTTTTAAGCAGTTGTGGCCTAGACCTTGGTTTTATTTTTATTAACTCTTAACCCTTTACTTGCCATGCCCTCTCTCAATCTTCTGTATTTGGTCTTGGCATCCAGCACACTATCTGCTATAACATACATACATACATAAAATTTTAAGACTTAGTGCTCCACTCATACGTGCAGTTTCAGTCTCTTGTCCTAATGGCGGCGTTCCAGGCAACCCTGTTAAGGGCTGCTTCACTTGTCAAGTTTTTGGATTTAAGATCGGCACGTACAGTCTGATCCCAGGTCTTCCTTGGTCCACCCCTTGGTGCAGCTCCTTCCACAATCACAGACCTGCATTTTTTCACCCAATTTTGTTCATCCATTCTCTCCACATGTCCATACCCTCCCAGTCTACTTGTACGCATTACCTCGCTAATACTCTTTATACCTAAATGTCTCCTCAGCTCAACATTTGTTATTCTATCCTGCAGCCTTGCCCCACACATCCATCTCACCATTCTCATCTCATTACGTTCCATTCTGTTGACATCCTCTACTTTAACGGCCCATGTTTCTGAGGCATACGTCATTGCACTTCCAACATATGAAGCACACACCTTTCCCTTCAGGGGGAGAGGCATTCTTTTCATGTTTACAATTGGCAGCGGTTCTCTGAACTTCCCCCAGCCACATCTAATTCTAGCGACAGTGGCAGCCTCGGCCCCACCACGGGCAGAGATGGTATCTCCTAGGTAACAAAACTTATCCACCAGCACCAATGACTCATTTCCAAAATTCACAGCCACAGGATCATCACTTAACACAAGCTCGCCTTTGCACACTACGCACTCAAATTTCTCTATTTCTCTGGGTCCCTTTATTCTACTACAGCGCTTATTCCCATGGTGCACCCAGCGTCGACAGATGCTACATTGAATTGAGTTAACACTCAACGAGCGGCCTAGGCGGTAACTTCTACTACCTGCCAAGCGGGTAGTTTTACCCTAAACAAGCTTATTTCCGTGCTCTTTTTCATGCATAAACAAGAGCCAGAGCATAATACAATTATGTATCTGTGAAAAGGCGATAATTGAGCTTTCCAATGACACCTGAACCATCCTTCTACGACCACTGGTTGTCTTGCAACGGTCGTGCAACACAAAGGAAAAATCCCTAAAATACAGCAATTTCTTCAGTTTTTACCCTGTATGGCGGGACCAGGGATGTGGTGAGATGTGATGTTACCCTCAGTGGCGGGACTGGGTCCATGCCGAACGGTCAGAGCCAACCCGCGCTCCTCCCACTGGTCAGACTCTCTCTCAGAGCCGATAATGTGCTCAACATCGCATGCTACTATAGCCGGGCCCCGCCACATAGTCCTTGGTTCTCTTGTCAGACTATAGCCGGGTGCCGCTAAAGAAGGGTTAATGCCCACACCCTTTCCACACACTGCACAAGGGTGTGCAGTACTACTGTGCACCACTCTTTTACACATTGCCTCATCTCAATCTACAATGCATAACCTTGGTTTTGTTAATATTGACTCTTAAACCCTTGCTCGCTATGCCCTCTCTCCATCTTCTGAATTTGGCCTCAGCATCTTGCATATTGTCAGCTATTAGGACTAAATCGTCTGCATAAAACAGTTCCAATGGGAGTCCGCCTCGAAAACCTCTAGAGAGTGCCTCCAGGACCATAATAAAGAGGAGGGGGTTTAACACTGAACCCTGATGGACTCCAACACGGACTGCGAACTTATCACTCAGTACACCCTTCACCCTCACCGCACTTCGCGAATCCTCATACATCTTCATTATCACACGCACCAGCCACTTTTCCACACCAAGTTTCCTCATAGCCCACTGCACAACATCTCTAGGCACCCTCTCAAAGGCCTTCTCCAGGTCTACAAACACAAAGTAAAGATCCCTGCCTTTTAGAAAGTATCTTTTCTGTATCTGCCTGATTATGAAGATAGCATCGGTTGTACCACGTCCTGGCATGAAACCAAACTGCATATCATTAATGGAGATGCTTTGCCTGATCAAACCCTCAAAGACTCTCTCACAGACCTTCATGATTTGGTCAAGCATTTTCAGGCCCCTAAATTACCTCTATCTAGCGCATCCCCTTTTCCTTTGTATATATTTACTATTACACTTTTGTGCCAATCTTCTGGGATTTTCTCATCTTTAATAATAGTGTTTATCAACTCAGTGACTAAGTTGACACCAGTCTCCCCTGAGGCTTTTATCATTTCAGTGACAATGTCATAGCACCCTGGAGCTTTACTGTCCTTCATTGTATTGATTGTGTCACTCACTACAGCTGGTGCTATCAAAGGAGGGGGTCCAGATATTGGTTTTTCGATACTAAGCTTTCCCTATCCCATTCAAACTGTACTTTTAGCAATCGTTCATAGTGTGCCTTCCATGCTTCTCTGATTTCATTTTCTGCATACACAATATTCCCATTATCATTTCTAACACACTGTTCACCTATAATATCCCTACTGTCATTTTTAACTCGCCTAGCTAGGTTGACGATCCCATTGGGATTGTCAGTGTTGCACACTTGTTCGAGGACCCAGCCCTTAATGCCTTTTTTAGCATTGTAAATAACTCTTTTGGCAGTTCGTTTAGCTCCTTGCTGCCTCCCTTCTTCCATACTTTGAAGCATCTCCTTTTCTCTTTCACAGCATGTTCTACCTCATCGTTCCACCACCAGGAGGTCTTATTCCTGGGGTTACCCTTTGTTTTCCCACAGACTTTGTCAGTGGCAGCGATAAGGCTATGCTTAAGAAAATTTCATTGACTACTTACATCGTTAAGCGTAGCTTCCTTATTTCTGTTCATTTCCTCCAGTTCACTATGAAACCTAGCCCTAACTTTCATGTTCTTCAGCAGCCACACTTTCCTTTTGGGCATGTATACCTTCTTGCGCTTATAATCTCTGTATGAGCTCATGTCGCACACAAGTAGCTTATGCTGGGGGATACATTCTTCGCTCGGGATGACCTTTACATCCCAAACCAGTTTCCAGTCTTTCCTGTTAACCAAGAAGTAATCTATCTGGCTACTGCAGACACCAGAGTTATATGTGATCAGATGGCTCTGTCTTTTCTTGAACTTCGTGTTACACATATCCATGTTGAGTGCAACGCAGGACTCCAGTATATATTCGCCTTCCAGATTCCTCCTTCCGTAACCATTTCCTCCATGTACCCCCTCGTATCCATCTGAAGATGCTCCCACGTGACCATTCAGGTCCCCTCCCACGATTGTTATTTCATTCTCCGAGAGGCCTGAAATGACACTGACGGTGTCATTCCAGAAGCCCTCTTTTATCTCTCTCTGTAGGCCAGCCTGTGGGGCATATGCAGATATCACATTCAGAATTCTTTCACCAACTTTCAACTTCAAAACAATCAGCCTTTCACTAACTCTCGTAATCTCAAGCACACTTTCCGCCAACTCTTCAGCCACCAAAACACTCACTCCTCCTTTCGCTTTATCAGTCTCCACCCCCATCCAAGTGGATCCTATATCTTTTCTTTCTTCCAACAATCCACTGTACCCCATGCCTCTTCCAGAGTGTTTCCTGGGCACAGCCGACGTCCACTCGCCTCCTTTCACACATCTTAGCCACTTCATTTTGTTACGCTGGCCAGCTTGCCAGAATGCACTCATAACTCGCTAGCGCTCGCCAGGGCAGTGATATGGGCTACAATAATCGTAGAACGATGTTCTTTCTTTCATAGAGTTCATGTTGTCACAGACAGATCAGTGGTGGTCTTTATTCTTGTCTGTGACACTTGGAAGTATTTTATATCATTGCTAGAATATAAGATGCATTGTGTGAAGATGTAAGGAAAAAGAGAGCGAGCAGCGAGGTGGTAGTGTGTGCGTGTGTATGTACGTATGCCTCCCGCGCTCGGAGGAGTCTCCCTCACCCGTGATTGGCCGGCGGGCCTGTCTACGTCATAGGACGCTTGCTCTTCATGACGTAGTCGTCTGTGATTGGAGGCCGCTGTCCTGGGACGGTGGTACGGGCTCCTGCCCTCGTGTCTCCTTTAGAGCTTGGCACAAAGGAGTACAAAGGAAATCAAGCAACAACAGGTCTAGTGACCCTTCTAGGTTGCTTGTCCTCCAAAACACTGAGGATCAAGTGTCCAAACAGTGGTTTAGAGTGGGTAAGGGAACATTGGAAAGGGAACTACTGCCCTGCCACTAACGTGGCAGGACTAGGAAGTTAGTAGGGGACATATGGGTTAGTAACTGAGGGGAGGATAAAGTTATTCATTTACAAACGCAGTCAGTCGCGGGCACGGCGTGCTTGGTCCTACATGTCCTTTGCAATCTGTCCCCCGATCTAACCCCCTTTAGTACTTTCTCTCTCTCTGAACTTCTTCTTTTTCATACTTCCATCTTTATTCAATTACTTATCCCTTCTGGTTCTGCATACGACTTCCATAGTCGGCCAGTCGTATTACCAGCACCAGCTCTCACATTTATGTTTGCACTAGCGTTAGGGATTAGTAGAGTCATAGTCATATGGTAGCCTAGTGTTGGGGTGCTTCTAATTATTGAGCTGTTCTTTCCCATTATTTAATGCTAGACAGTGGAAGGTATCTTTGGTCGTTGTCTGAGTTATGTATGTGGCAAGTCAGAGCCTGTACAACATCGACGAAGCTAGCTAGCCTGTAACCCTTGTGCATCTTTTCCTTTGCGAGTGTAGCAGTATACAGGTGAAGGGCTTTTTGCCTACGCTTACCTGTATGATTGCTACCTCATTTTGTTGACCTATGTGGAGCGCCAGGGCAAGACCAGATACTAGAGATCTGGACTTACCAAGAGAGCCTCCAAGTCACTTAACGTAACATAAGGGAAATCTGTTCAAGGGGAGACAGTAGGCTACGAGCATGGTTGCGCTCTGCCTAGTTTCCTAGTACCTTTTATGCCACTGCTAGACTTTATTAGTGAGGAAGACAGCATTGTGTTTATTAACTTTCATTGTGTATGCTTTAGGAATTATTCACGCCTTATTTTAGCCAAGGTTGATGCATAGTGCACAACCCAGTTTGGCTGTTACGGTGGCTAAGGAAGTACTGTTTCTGAGTGGTTATTATTAGTGCTGTCACAGAGTTGTTGCACTCCCTTGTTATATATATCTATCCTGCTTATTGGTGTATTTAAGATACATGCTTTGGTGTCCTGCCCCTGCATTTATTTCTGTTCTATATTAACGAGCATCTTAGAGCATCAGACCTTTTCAGAAGATTCCATATCTGATTGCTGTAGGACTAGACTTCCAGTGTTTTCATAGTGCATTGAAGAGTTTAGTGTTGAGTACTGACTCACACTAAAGTTAACGTAAGCAATTACTCCTTTATTAAATCTTATATAGTTTATTCAAGCATTGTCATTACTTAAGAGCATTTTCGTAACGTAAGAACTCCTGTTGTGAGTAGGCTTTACCGTCACCGGAAAGCCTTTGTAGAAGTGCACTAAAACCTAGTTAATTGATACCCCGTTATCCAGTAGATTAACTCTGAAGGGTTTTAAGTGTTTTTGTTCACCGGCGTAATAGTTCGAGGGTTTTGGAATTAGCGTACCGTTGTTGCAGATATAGCCTATCATCTAGTCCATCATTAAGTGCCCTTGTTTATTTCGTAGTGCCGGTCGTAACAATTTGCACGCAGATTCAAACTACCAACATTCACACTAGCAAGTCTGAGATTGTGGGGGGCATTTGTCCTTATCCTGTGCGGTTTTGGATCATCGGACTTACGTTGTTTCTTTTTAGGTTGCTTAGTCATATTTGGGTAATTTGGCTGGCAAATGGGCATCACCCCCCCCAGAACCGGCCACAGGGACACACCCCGTGCGCGTACACGGCACTACGACTGGCCTGGTATTTTTCGCCCAATGACAGGGCAGCCTCCTGGAGCGCTACCACCAGGTTCGGACTCCTATACCATTGGGCGGAAAGTGCCAGTCCGGGTAAACACTACGTACTGTACCCTCTGGATCTATTTCGTCCAGGTTGGGCCCAGGGCGCCAGGTCCGGGTCCAGAGGGAACGACACCCACCGCCAGTGTTCCGCCATTAGACAACTTGGAGCAAGAACAATGAAACCCTGTCACAACACTGTCATATGGAGACAATGCCAGTGCCAATAACAAGGCTTCATTGTATAGTGATGGCTACTTGGTCCGCAAGTCTAACACCATCCCCCCTATTAGTCGCCTTGTACGACATGCAGTAGGATGCGTGAGGCATATTCTTTTTTTCCTACACCATAGGTGAAGGCCCCCTTACCTCCTGGGGGGTACTAGGTCATCTGCGTATAGCATTTCCCAGGGGAGCCCAACTCTGAAATCATCAGATAGTGCCTCCAGAATCATAACAAAGAGGAGAGGGCTTAACACAGAGCTCTGGTGGACCACCTTGGTTATATTTATATTGACTTTATATATTTCCATGTTGAGTAATGTCACATAATAATTTGCAACATTATAATTGCTGTAAATTATGACATTGAACTTTAAAATCTACTGTATTGAACAAACAAGACCTTGGCTAACCTAACTTAACCTTGAGAAGGTTAGGCCTATTTGAAATAATATATATTTTTTTGTTTTACTAAAATATATCAAATAGAAATAGAAATACCTAGAACTAACCTAATCTCTGTCCCAACTAGGGGCTGCCACCCCTGTCCCACGATACCTTAATGTTTAAGCCAAGTATTTTCAAAACTTGACTCTCCTCAGATATCGAGCCACCTTTTCAGTAAATTCATTATACTTACATTATATATATATTACTGTTATTTAGACTAATCCATTATTTTCCCTGATTTTCATATCCTTGTCCACTATCAGGGAGCATTATTTTTTAGATTATAGTCCTAGGTATCGGTATTTTTAAAAATTGCTCAATTCCTAATAAATAATATTAGCCTAATGCCCTAATCACACCAAAAAACCTTGAAAACACTTATTTATAAACTCTTTTTGGTAAGAATGGTGTTAGCGGGCATACGCTGCTAACAAAAGTTGTACAGTCGCAGTTAAGTTTGCGTCAAATTCAAAAATGTTTAGCAGTTATTTGCCCCCTGTTTGTAATATAGAGTACTGTATATGATAATGACAGTAGGTCATGGAGGGTGAGGGAGGCAAAGCCTCCCTCAACCAATTATTGGGTAAGGAAGTTGTTAGCAGGCGTATCGTCCTCCTTGTTTAGTCGCACGCTTGAAGTTATGTTCGCGTCTAATTTGACTGTTCTTTTTTACGAATATATCCCATGGCCAGCTGTTATTTGCCCCCTGCTGGTAATATATATGAATATTATAATAAGTACTGGGGGGTGAGGGGGCCGAAGCCCCCTCAACCTATTATTGTATGTCCCACGGCCAGCTGTTGGGTAAATTGTTTTGCTTTCAGCCTTAAGATACAAAAATAGGTTTGAATTATTGTCATCATCATATATATATATATTACCAGCAGGGGGCAATAACAGCTGGCCGTGGGATAATTTTGAAATAAAAAACAGTCAAATTTGATGGGAAGGTAACTGCGAGGTGCTATTTTGTAAACAATGAGGACGGTACGCCCGCTAACACTTTCCTTACCCATTATTGTATCCTACGGCTGGTAACAAAACAATTTACCCAAAAGCTGACTGTGGGATACAATAATGGGTTGAGGGGCTTAGGCCTATTGGAAATTTACAAAATAAAAATATAATATAATCTATAAAATGGAAATAAAAACGCCTAAAACTAACCTAGTCTCTATCCCAACTAGGGGCTGCCACCACTGTCCCACAATACCCTAATGTTTAAGTCAAGTTTTGTCAGATATCGAGCCACCTATTTTCCCTGACGTCTTTGTACCCTTATGCATGCTCTTCACTGCTTTCAGCAACTTGCCGTCTACTCCGTATAATCTCATTATTTTCCACATACCTTCTCTATCAACTCTGTCATAGGCCTTCTCCAAGTCCATAAAGGCAGCATACAATTTATGTCCCTTCTTCAGATATTTCTCCACAACACATTTCAGGGCAAAAATCTGATCTACACATCCTCTTCCCTTCCTAAGCCCGCCCTGCTGGTCACCTATCCATTTCTCCATTCTCGCTCTGACTTTCTCAATCACTACCCTACTGTACACCTTCCCTACTATGCTTAGAAGGCACACACTCCTCTTTCCCCTTTACCCTAATACAGGGGGACTATTATGCCTGCCTCTCAGTTATCAGGTGCACTCCCCTTCTCTCATGCTAGTTTACACATTTTCCCTACCTATTCGATCACTATCTCTCCACCATACCTCAGCATGTCCCCACACACTCCATCTATTCCTAATGCTTTCCCCATCTTCCCTCTATTCATGGCTTCACACACTTCTGACCTCCTGATCCCCACTTCCTCCTCTACTACTTCTCTTCTTCTCCCTCCCATACCCCATCCAACTATGTTTGCTGGTGCTTCATTCCTTACATTTAGCAATTCGTTGAAGTATTCCCTCCATCTTTCGGCTCTCTCTTACTTCTCGGCTATCACTCTCCCATTCTTATCTTTCACACCCTTACTATTTCCCTTGCTACCCTCTCTAACATTCTTGACCTCTTTCCAGAATAGTTTCTTACGCTCTCTCTATTTTACACTTATATTCCATCCAAATTCTCATCTGCTCTTCTCTTACTTTCCTTCACTACTCTCTTCACCACTCTCTTTTTCTCCAAGTACCTCGCTCTTTTCTGTCTCTCCAAATCTTCATTCCCTCTACTACCCAACCACTCTCTATACACTTTCTTCTTGTCTTCAACAGCTATTTTTACCTCTTCAGTCCACCACACTGTACCCTTCACTCCCCTCCCTCTTCTCCTTACTCCACACACCTCCTCACATGTTGCACATATCTCTTCCTTAAACACATTGCTAACCTCCTGCACTTCCTCCATACCCTGGAGGTCAAACCTACCTAGTTGTCTCTCTACTGCTCTCTTGAACTCTTCCCTGATATCCTCCTCCTGCAACCTCTCCACCCTCTTCGCCACTCCACCTTCCTCTTGCCTCCCTCCAGCTCTCCTCACCCACTTATGTTGTATCCTAATTTTAGCTACTACTACATAATGGTCCGACAGACGCTGTCAAGACTCGTAAGCATCTCGACAATTTAGGATAAGTAATATACTGTAAGTTTGGATTAGGCGCCAGCAGTAGCCAAGCATGCATATCTTAATAAAAGATATGTACAATTTTGTAATAAGTTTCTATGGGTTTATTATCCCTAGATAAATCGGGTTATTATTATATTTAATCCGGTATATCTTGTAGTTAGTTAAATGATGCATTAATGAATAGGATATTCACTGCACATGCGTCATTTTGGAAACTGTGGGTCCCCGCCAAAAAACCTCAAACTCGCTCTAACGACGACCTCATCAACACCTCCTTTTAGCCGCTCCTAATACAAGCACCTTATTCACACTAAGTCATCCTAATTCTTAACTCCTAGTGGCCACTATAGCTTCTACCTATTCCTATCTCTATCCTTGAGCTATCAATCATTATCAACATCTAAATTAAGTTAATACCTATAAGTTCTTGGCAATTCAGATATTTGTTTACTCCCAGGTTCTTATAGACGCCCCTAATTCCCTTATACACCCTAGCATCCAGCACAGACTTCTTCATTCGTTCATCCACACATATATAATCAATCAGTGCCGTTTGTTCCTCCACTGTCCCATCCCTCCTCCTCCAAACCACTTCCCATGTGTACCTGTGTATCATTATGTGTCGGAAAAAGGTGTTGATTATCCAATGCCTCCTCCCCACACATACGTCCACAAGTGCACTACCATTCCCATTCCCTCTGATGGTAAACCCCACCCTCCCACCACTCCATCAACTTTCCTGTCACCAACCTTCCCATTCACATCCCCAATCATAAATATTCTTTCACTCTTGCCAAACTTATCCAGGCATGCCTCAACATTTACCCAGAACTCCTCTTTTTCTCTTACAGTTTTATTCTCTGTCAGAGCATACATACACACAACCACCCACGTTTGTATTCCTACTTTCATTCTCACTCACACAATCCTTGTACCCACAGACCCATAGTCTCTTACACGCTCCTTCCATTTGTTACTTACAAACAAACACGCACCTTCTTTTGCTCCCTCACTCACTCCAGTACACACACCCACTCTCTCACACATGTACCGCTCCATTTGGTCTCAGTCATTCTGCATAGGCCTACATCCAACCTGGCATTCACTAACACTTCCAGGACCTCTCTCTCTTTTGTGTCATCATTCATGCCTCCTACATTACAAGTCGCACTCCTTAGACTGTCATTGGTAGGTCGGAGTTCGTCAACATTAGGTCCATCCAGATCCGAGGCTGTTCATTCGTTCATCGTTGCAGTAAGTATTTTTCACAGGTGGGGGGGTCACAAGCCCACTAACCCAACCTCTTTAGTCGCCTTTTACGAAACGCAGAAGGCACGTGGGCCATATTCTGTTCCCTTACCCCCAGGGGGGAAAAAATACAAAATACAAAATTGCTCAATTCCTACAAAAAATATTGGCCTAATCACACCATAAACCCTTGAACAAAACATATTTGTAAGCTCTTTTTGGTAAGAATGGTGTTAGAGGGCATACACATTGCCTTGCTTACAAAAGTCGTACGGTCGCAGTTACGTTCGCGTCAAATTTGACTTTTTTAGCTGTTATTTTCGTTGTGTTTGTAATATAGAGTACCTGATAATGATAATAAGTCATGGGGTGTGAGGGGGGCCCCTCAACTCATTAATGGGTAAGGATGGTGTTAGCAGACGTACCGTCCTCCTTGTTAAGGGGACCGACCGGTTATTTACTAACTTTCAGGTCTTACTTACAATTTAAATGCAATTTGGCACAGGTGCATGTGACCATAAAACTAGGTAAACAAAAAAAAACAAAAATTTTGTTTTGCATTTTTCTTTAACTTAGGAAAAAAAGTTGAAACTATAGCACTACGAAGACGCATATAACTCCTACATAAATCCCTATAGCACCTGCAGTATGTGATCAAGCAACTCACAAAAGGTGTGTCTGTAGTTTCTATAAAACACTGTTTATATAATTTTGTGTATTTTTGGACTTAAGTGATTATGAATTAAGGCAAAATCAGTTTGTAGAATTCTACGACTGTGACAACATGCTGCAAACAAACAAAGTTGGCTAGAGTAAATTAGCTCTATAAATAATGTAGTGTTTTTAATTCCATTTCCAATGGTATATACACCATTCCTATAGGTCCAATAATACCTTAGATATAAGATCCAAAAAGGCGACAAAACAGGTTTTGAGACAAACATGTGAAAGTCTTGGGTAATTAGGTGAAATTTTTTACTCTTTTTGTTTACAATATTTTACGCAGGAACACGGCAGAGTAGAAGAGAAAGCATATGAGAGGTTGTAGAGTATTTTACGCGCTTTCCATTTATATATGTACGATCCTCGTACGATCAGTATTTACTGAGCATGTCAATTTCAAAGTTCGCTATATAACGTTTTTAGAAATACAGGAAAAGTTTGAAAAACATAAAAAAAAAAAATCCAATAGGTTTTCACTAATAATAAACATTTCACTGGCTTATGAAGGGATGTTGACTCTTGTTGAGTAAACACCTAATGATATTTTCAGGATTTCGAGCTTTTTAAGCCTAAATAACCGGTCGGTCCCCTTAAGTCGCACGCTCGAAGTTACGTTCGCGTATAATTTTACTGGGTTTTTTTTATGAATATAGTCTCTGTCCCAACTAGGGGCTTCCACCCCTGTCCCACAATACCCTAATGCTTAAGTCAAGTTTTTTCAAAACTTGACTCTCTTCAGATATCGAGCCACCATTTCAGTAAACTCATTATACATACATTATACAGTAGAACCCCTCCCATCCGGTGCTCTCAGATCTGGAAACCCAACAGGACAGGCATTTCGATCCAGACTCATGTTTCAGCCAACCAAACTTGTCTGGATGGCTCGGGAAAAATAAAAGTAAATCCGGAAACGAACGAGACGAATACAAGTTACCACACTGTATTGTTTACATCCAGCGTAAGATATCCAGACTTGTATGTCAGCCATCCGGATTTGTCTGGATGGCTGAAACCTAAGTCTGGTTAATTAAGCTAGATATCTGGACTAATGTTTCAGCCATCTGGATTTGTATGGATGGCTGAATATATATCCGGACTTTGGACAGATCCAGACTTTTGGCAGATCCAGATAGGGTTGTCCCGCAATTATTCTGGATGGGCGAGGTTTTACTGTACTTATATTACTGGTATTTAGCCTAATCCATTATTTTCCCTGATTTTCATATCCTTGTCCACTATCAGGGTGCATTATTTTTTAGATTATAGGCCTAGCTACCGGTATATAAAATATTGCTTAATTCCTATCAAATAATATTAGCCTAATCACACCAAAAACCCTTGAAAAAGCTTATTTGTAAACTTTTCGGTAAGAATGGTGTTAGCGGGCATACGTGTCGCCTTGCTTACAAAAGTTGTACGGTCGCAGTTACGTTCACGTCAAATTTGACTGCTTTTGTTTACAAATATATCCCACGGTCAGCTGTTATTTGCTCCCTGAGCGTTTGAATATCACTGCGGAAGACTGCTTGAATGAAGCCTAAATGAGTGTTAAAATTATGTTAGTCACATAAAAACAGTAGGAAATACCAAATTAACATTACAGTATAAGAATTTTATAGAAATTGAATTGTGTAAGAGAATTTTGTTAGAAATTACATGGCTCTCATTTAACCTTTCACTAATTATTTTGACTACTGTCAACCCTCCAACTATCGTCCAATTGCTCTCATTTCTTGCATCTCTAAAGTATTTTAAACTAATCTTACTTCAACATTTCTTAAGCATTTATCTTCCCATAACCTACTCTCAGACCGCCAGTATGGCTTCCTTAAGGGCTGCTCTACTGGTGATCTTCTTTCTTATCTTACTAACTCTTGGTCATCCTCCATTCGGGACTTCAGTGAAACTTTTTCTCTTGCTCTAGACATATCGAAGGCCTTCAATAGAGTCCAGCACAAATCCTTAATTTTCAAACTACCCTCCTTCGGTTTCTATCCCTCCATCTGTGCCTTTGTGTCTCATTTCCTTTCCGGCCGTTCCATAGCTGCGGTTGTGGACGGCCACCGTTCACTTCCTCAACCTATCAACACTGGTGTTTCTCAGGGTTTTGTCTTATCTCCAATTATCTTTCTATTATTCATTAACGACCATTTCAACTGCACCTCCAGACCCATTCACTCATATGCTGATGACTCTAAGGCTACAGTGGTGCACCAACTTTCGCTGCTAATAGGAACCGCCGAAAGTGGCACGAAAGTTGAATTATCAAAAGTTGGGGCATTGACATAATGGTAATAGTGACCGGGCCTGCAAGTAAACTCCCCCCCCCCCCAAGTTGAACAAACCTAGTTAACTAATGACCCAGGATTCCTACACCAACTAAAACAGGAATTGGCACAATTACTTACAGGTACTCAATACTTTAAGGAGTCTATAATGCTGATAATTATCAGCATTATAGACTCATTAAAGTTTGCTTATAAGGAAAGCATAATAATGAATTACAGTGCTTAGACTATACAGAAACTGAAACACCGCCATTTGCAATGTTTTGGTAGAGTTCAGTTAGCGTTACAGTATGATACTGACGCACCAACCGTATATGATACTACAGTATGAGGCGCATTTTGGCTTAAGACAAAACTCAAGCGAAAATACACCTATGATTTCGACCAAGATATCAGTTTCAGTTGTGGCCACTAGATGGTACCGCTTGAACCCAAAACAATGCAAATGGCTATGGCAATTTAACCTTATAGCCTTACATTAACCTTATGTCTAAGCATTGTAAACCATTATAATGCTTTGCTAACCAGCATTATTGACTCATTAAAGTATTGGATACCTGTAAGTAGGTATACCAATTCCAGTTTTAGTTGGTGTCGCAATGCTGGCTCATTGGATGACTAGGTATGTTTAACTTGAGTATTTGTAGGTACAAATAATTGTATTGAGTATTTGTAAGTATGTGTATTGATTAGTTATAGTAATTGGGTGACAATGTGCTGGTATGGGGTCGTGTTTCGACTCGAAAATTGATTTTTCCTCTACCGAATCCTCTTGCGTGTGGCTCACCAGGTCTTCAATTTCGAAGCTCGAGCACGAAAATGCGAGTTTTAACCGCCAAAGTAAAATTGGTGAAATATTTAGAGGCTGCTGCGAAAATGTGATCCGGGAAAGAAGACGAAGCGAAAGTTGGTGCACCACTGTACACTATTCAATTTGCCTTCCACAACATCATTCACAGCAGGAACTCCAAAACTTATGTAAGGAGGCCATAAAGCACCTACCTTCTGATCTCTCTACTATTTCTAATTGGGGCAGAGAAAACCTTGTTACTTTCAATGCTTCCAAAACTCAATTTCTTTATCTGTCTACTCGTCGCCCCCTACCAGAAAACTATGCCCTACTCTTCTACAACATACAAATTAACCCTTCATCTTCTCATAATATTCTCGGTGTCTCTTTTTCTTCTGATCTCTCTCGGAAAGATCACATTACCACTCTTGCTAAAACAGCTTCCCAGAAGCATGGTATGCTCAGCCACCTCCGGGGGTTCTTTGCCCATGCGCAGCTTTTTGCTCTGTAGCGGGGCGCAGTCCGTCCATGTATTGAGCATTGTTCACACGTGTTGGAAGGATCCTCTCACACAGCACTTCTAGACAATGTAGAAAAGAAAGCCTTCCATCTCATTAACTCACATACACTCACCAATTCGCTGCAGTCTCTCTCTCTTCGCTGCAATGGTGCATCTTTCTCACTCTTCTACCGCTATTACAATAACAGTGTTCCTCAGAGCTCCCTTAGTGTATACCACCCCCTCTTCGTAGAGCACGTAGCACCCATCTCGCAACACAATCCCACCCCTACTCTGTGCAACTCTCCAACCCAAGAGTGAAATGTAATTCACAATTCTTCTATTCAACAGCTGAGCTCTGGATCTCTCTCCCAGAATCAGTCTTTATCTCTTCCTATGACTTAAATTGCTTTAAACTCTGTGTATCCAGGCATTTTGGCTCGAACGTCCCTTGATTTTGGCCCTGTCACTCTTTCAACTCTGGGGGAGGCACTTGCCACTGGCCTTTTGTCTCTCGCACTCACATAGAAAAATATATCTATATATGACTTTGTATTATCTCATGACTCAGGCCAAACTTTTCAGAATAGGCCTATAGGCGTAGGGTAATTTTTTGTATTCACGCCACCTCCAGTTTGTTGTATAATTTGTTTCTTACTTTTTTGCATGTGATTCATGTGATATTTACACATTTGTTGAGGAAATATCATAACCTAACCCAAAGGAGGGGGGGGAGGAGGAATAAAAGAAATTTCCGCAGCATATGAGGGTTAAGTTCAAGCATGCTTTGGGAAGGATGGTGTTAGTGGGCATACAGTCCGCCTTGTTTACATAACTCGCACACTCGCAGTTACGTTCGCGTCCAATTTAAGAACATAAGAACATAAGAAAATGGGAGTCTGCAGAAAGCCGATTGGCCCACACAAGACAGATCCCTCTCACACCCAACCCTAATTATAAGGCCTAATTATAGGCCCACCTTACTAACACCTTGAGGACCGACCTCACCAAAACGGTCAGAGGTAACATAAGGGGGTCTGCAGAGCGCCGATTGGCCCACACCCGGCAGATCCCCCTCACACCAAACCCATCTCGTCCATATGTCTATCTAATTTTATCTTAAAGCTATCGTTCATGATCCCACTATAGCACTTGGTAGCCTATTCCACCTATCTACAGCTCTGTTACCAAACCAATATTTGCCTTTATCTTTTCTAAAACTAAATTTATCTAATTTGAATCTATTTGTTCACGTTCTTTCGCTATCACTGAGATTAAGTACATCTTTCATGTCCCCTATATTAATCCCACTTGAACACCTCTATCATATCCCCTCTAACTCTGCATCTCTCTAATGAATGTAAGCTTGATTTCTTCAGCCTTTCTTCATATGGAAAATTTATAATATTATGGATAATTTTTTTTATTCTACGTTGTACTCTCTCCAAGGAATCTATGTCCATTCTGTAATAAGGACACCAAAATTGAACAGCATAATCCATATGGGGTTTCACTAATGACAAGTAAAGTTTTAAGATAACATCAGCAGTTCTGTTACTCACACTCCTAAAGATGAACCCGAGAATCCTCTTTGCCTTGTTACGGATGCTTATACATTGTTTTCTAGTTTTCAAATCATTGCTAACAAACACACCTAGATCTTTCTCACAGTCAGAGTTGTATACTGTAAATCCATATTAGCTAGTTTATATGTTGCATTTGTATTCATCTTCCCTATCTTTAATACTTTGAATTGACAATGTTATAATTAATCAGCCAATTTACTGACCATTCGTGTAGGGTATCTAGATCCTTTTGGAGGCACTCTATGTCGCTATCTGTTTCTATTATTCTCCCCATTTTGGTATCGTTTGCGAATTTACTTATTCTACTAGTTATGCCTAATTCAAGGTCATCTACAGTATGTATATAACAAACAACAGAGGACCTAATACAGATCCCTGGGAGACACCACTTTTGACTGCTCCCCATTCTGACTTGATAGCACAATGCATAAATGTGCGGAATTTCGGTGTGAGTATCCTAGGGCTTGGAATGCCACATGTATTCATTAATGTCATTAATTGAGTTTAGAAGTAAAGTTGGTTGGTGAAAAAATATGAATTAATTCTGGTTTAGTAGCAATTTATAGTGAGGCCTTCCCAAGGGTTAAGTGCCCCATTAACCCCTTCATTACCAGCAACGGCTCCCTGCCGTCAGTAGATAAATCACTCCCAAATCCCAGCAACGGCAGGGAGCCGTCAGTAATATACTTTCCTTGTAACTGCCAGTATCTGGCAGTGCCTGGTACCACGACCGTTTGAACTCTGCTCTAGAGTTGGCAACACTTATCAGCTTATATCCAAGCCTCTGCAGGCTAGGTGAGCCAGTATTTCTTCATCTTTTGAGGTGGGAGGTTTTTCTATCTTGCCATTTTGGCCACATTGCTTGGGACTGGAGGACACTGTATCCTACGGTACAGTAGGGGTTAATTACTCCGTCCATTCGTCTATATATATGGCTACCATAGCACAGTTGGAATGTATGTACATGCTCAGATTAATATGCAGGATTAGAAACTGCATAATAAATCATAGGCTTGTGCATAAGTCTTTAATCCCTCAAGTACCAGCGACGCACATTATGCGTCGGCAATGTATTTAACGCGAAACCCCAGCACCGCATAAGGTGCGTCGCATTTGATTACTCGGGTCCTATGGCACCTAGAGGGCTCAGATCTTTATGGGAACTGCTTAAGTATACCATGCAACAATGCCGATGGTGAAAACCCTGAAAGTCCAGCTGCGTGCACTAGAGCGCGCAAAAACGTGTTTTTTGCATGTTTTGCATACTCATTTCCCCATTTTAATTCCGCCCCGTAGGACCCCTTAATGACCTAGGGGATCGGGTTTTTTTGTGGTTTTTCCTTCATTTCTAACCCATTCAAGGTGTTTTCTGGAAAAAAAATTGTTTGACAACCTGCCGGGCCTGGAGTGTACATTTATATTATATTGCCTGGTGCTCAGTGGGTTAACTGTCTTGATAGTGTAATGCATAAATGCGCGGAATTTCGGTGTGAGTATCCTAGGTTCGAGTCCTTGGAGTTCCACATGTATTATTAATTTCATTAATTGAGTTTAGAAGTAAAGTTGGTTAGTGAAAAAATATGAATTAATGCCATTTATGATGACTCTCTGCTTCCTACCAATTAGCCATGACCTAATTTGATTTTTTTTTTTTTTTTTTTTTTTGGTAAGGATTGTGTTAGCGGGCGTAGGGTCGCCATGTTTACATAAGTCGCACGCTTGTAGTTACGTTTGCGATAAATTTGATTATACAACATTATCCAACGGCCAGCTATCTTTTTCCCCCTGCTGGTACTTTATATGATAATGAGAATAAGTCATGGGGGCGAGCCCCCATCAACCTATTATTGTATCTCACGGCCAGCTGTTGAGTAAATTGGTTTGTTACTGGCCGTGTGATACAATAATAGGTTGAGGGGAACTTCGTTCCCCTCACCCCCCATGACTTATTGTCATCATCATATTATATATTTCCAGCAGGGGGCAAAAAACAGCTGACCGTGGGATAATTTCGTAAAAATAATCAAAGTAAAATTACACTAACACCATCCTTACCCACGCTTCTGCAGCAATATTCACACATTTGATCACAATCTTATGTGTCTAATTTGACTGTTTGTATTTTTTTTTTTCTAAAATTAGCAGTCGTTTTGCCCCAGCTAACAATATATATCATATATGATGACAATTAGTCCTGAGGGGAGGGTGAGGGGGGGCTTTGACCCAAAACAGGTTAAACTAGATTATATTCATCACATAAAAACTGTATGAAATACCAAAATTACAGTACGTTACAAGAACTTTATAGAAATTGAATTGTGTAAGAGAATTAAAAAAAAATACATGAAATATCTGTATAATACTTTGTATATTCTCATGACTCAGGCCTAACTTTTCAAAATAGGCCTATAAGACTAGGGTAACATTGATATATTAAATATGACGATGCCACAAACGCTGAAGCAAAAGTGAGAATAACAAAAATCACAACTTAAATGGCCACACTCATACATGGCCACAACCAAAATCAGTCACATTTACGGCCACATCCAAAAGAGCTACAATCCTAAATGGCCATAGCCAAAATGACTACCTTCTGTAGTTTTTCCATGACAGATAAGTTAAATTATCTTTTGTTATATGTGACACAGCCCCTGTATCCAAGACAGTACCCTGCGTGCAAAACCACTTAAACCCCAGACAACGTTGCTTGCAGCTTTAATTATATTAATTATTATCATTATTTTATTATATTTAGTATTATTAGTAATACTTTTATTATTTTTAATATCATTATTATTAATATTATTATTATTATTAATTTGTTTTTGTTTTGTTTTTTTCTACAGGCTAGGGTTGTATAGGTGATTGTATTTGCATGTAAAGTAATGCTTTACTGTATGCTACATTCTAGGTTGATCTAATGCTAAGCACTCAAAATCAGTTTAGAAAATGTAATGGCATTATTTATGAATTATATCGATACGTAAGTGCAATCCGAGAGCTCAGACTAAAATGTGTAGGTATGCTAATTATATCTTCTTAGCACATTAAGCTTTATTTATACACTAACATCTATCTATCTATCTATTGCTTCACGCCTTGATCCCCGATGGGGTGGCCACGAACGAACCGCCACCATGCACCTCTGTCCCCAGTCAGTCAATGCCCCTCCTCCCATCCAGCACTGCCTTCATCCATATACTTCCTCACTCCATCCTTCCACCTCTCTTTCTGTTTACCTCTCCCTCTCTGTCCTTCCACCTCGCTCTCGTACACCCTCTTAGTCATTCTCTCGCTTCCCATATGTTCCATATGGCCGAACCATCTCAAGGTGTTCCTTTTCACACTTCCCAGCACATCTACCTTCACACCACACCTCCTTCTTACTTCCTCATTCGTCTGTCTATCCCTCCATGTAACTCCGCACGCACTTCTCAAGTAACTCATTTCAACCGATCTCACTCTTGGTCTGAGTCTCTCCATAACGTCCATGCTTCGCTTCCGTAAGTCAGTGTCGGGATAACCACACTGTCATGCAAGGACTTCTTATCACTTCCATACTGACCACCCTATTTCTTGTTTCTGCTTTCAGCATTCCTACAATCCTCTTACCCTGTTGCACCCTGTCCCGCATTTCTTCATCCAATGTCCCATCTTCACTCAACACACTGTCCAGATACTTAAATGAGCTGACAGTCTCCATAGCCTGACCGTTCAACTGCATGTTTATTTAATTATATCTTCATAGTACATTAGACTATTCTGTATTTGTAGATTATAATTTATACGCAATTATAACTTCATAATAATTATACATTAAGGTATTTTTGGCATGTTATAGCCTTGCATTTTTCATTGATGACAACCCAGGCGTTAAACCAGGTCAAGCTTATATATTAATTGTTAAACTATTCTGTATAGATTTTGTAAGTGCTGGCATTTCTTAACAGTACATCATGAACACTTGTGAATTATAGAGAGGCAATGGCACACTTGGCGAGCTGTATTTAATATTCAGGGGGGGGGGGGCTATTGGTGGTGGTGTTGGTGGTGGAGGTGGTGGTACAAAGGAGTACAAAGGAAATCAAGCAACAACAGATCTAGTTACCCTTCTAGGCTGCTTGTCCTCCAAAACACTGAGGATCAAGTGTCCAAACAGTGGTTTAGAGTGGGTAAGGGAACATTGGAAAGGGAACTACTGCCCTGCCACTAACGTGGCAGGACTAGGAAGTTAGTAGGGGACATATGGGTTAGTAACTGAGGGGCGGATAAAATAAAGTTATTCATTTACAAACGCAGTCAGTCGCGGGTTTGATGCGAGATATTTGTTTAGGCGGAATTTAAATGAATCAACGGTGCTGCAGTCTATAACGTCTCGGGGAAGCCCATTCCACAAGTTGACAACTCGATTGAAGAAGAAATTCTTAGATTCGTGTGAGTTAAAAGATTTACCAATAATTTTGCAACCGTTTCCCCGCGTGTAATTAGATTGGTCGATAGTGAAGTACTTACTACAGTTCATATTGTCGATGCGTTTGATGATTTTGAACACTTGAATTAAGTCACCTCTTAATCTGCGCTGGGTTAAAGGAAATAGATTTAATTCTCTAAGACGCTCTTCGTATGGTTTGTTCTTTAGGCTAGGTATCATTTTGGTAACTCTACGTTGAACTCGTTCTAGCTTGTTTATGTCTTTTTGGTAATAAGGGCACCAGCATTGAACGCAGTATTCCAGAAGAGGGCGGACTAAGGAATTGTAAAGGGTTAGGATTACGTCTTTGGATTTATGCTCAAATGATCTGCCTATAAAGCCAATTATTTTGTTTGCCTTCCTAACAACTTCTGAACATTGTTGACTCGGTTTTAGGTTACTCGATATTGTTACTCCCAGATCGGTTTCTCTGTTTACATTCTTAAGCTGAGTGCCATTCATCGAATAGTTTGCTTTCTCATTTAGGTATCCGATATGTAGTACTTTACATTTATCCGCATTGAAACTCATTTGCCAAATTTGGGCCCAATGTGACAATTTATCTAGATTGTGTTGCATATCGTCAACTTGATCTTTTGAGAGTACGCTATTTGCAATTTTTGTATCGTCAGCAAATTTTGAGATTGTACAGGTGAGACCCTCATCTATGTCATTGATGTAAATTAGAAAGAGAATTGGTCCTAGTACCGATCCCTGGGGTACCCCGCTACTTACATTGGTCCATTTAGATGCCTTACCGTTTATGACTACTCTTTGCTTTCTGTCGCTGAGCCAATTTTCTATCCATTTCAACACACCGTCTTGTATTCCATGCGCTTTTCGTTTTAGCAGTAAACGTTTGTGGGGAACTTTGTCAAAGGCCTTTTGAAAATCAAGGTATATAATATCTACCGCTTTACTCTCATCGTAGAGGTTGAGGATATCGTGGAAGAAGTCTAAGAGGTTTGTTAAACAGGAACGTTTTTTACGAAAGCCGTGTTGAGTATCTTTAAGTATGTTATTTTCCTCCAAGTGATTTACGAGTCTGTCTCTTATGACCGTTTCTAGCATTTTACATACAACTGAGGTTAAGCTAATTGGACGATAGTTACGGGGTAGGGATTTGCTGCCTTTTTTGAATATCGGTGTTACGTTGGCTATCTTCCACTGATCAGGGTGATCATTGATCACCTTCACTGTTGGTGAAGGTGATGGTGGGAGAGAGAGAGAGATTTACATATATTTACATATATACACTAGCCACACAGATCTTTCGATCCCTGCAAGGTGGCCAGGACTTAATCCTAGTAGAGATAGCAACGCTAAGAGAAAGTGGAAGGAAAGGATAGCAAAGATGAAGGCTCTCTCCCCACTCTCTGTTCCCTCTGGCAATTTGCCTTGCAGTGTTAGGAAATCGTCTAAAGGAATTTATACAATAGTTATAAATGGAAAGGAAAAGGCATCCACACCTTCACTTTTTTATGTTTTTAACTGAAAACGGTGTTCATTTCTGAAAAGTTCTCTTGCCAGAGAGAGAGAGAAATGTGTGTGGATTTGTATATACTGTATAATGTTAGTGTGTATGCGGGAGAGCGAATGCATGTGTGTGTGTGTGTGTGTGTGTGTGAAAGAGAACGGTGTGCGTGTATGTTGTGAGACATATATGTGTGTGTGAGTTTTTATGTGTGAGACAGAAAAGGAGAACGTGTGTGTATGTGTGAGAGAGAGAGAGAGAGAGAGAGAGAGAGAGAGAGAGAGAGAGAGAGAGAGAGCAAAAAAGGAGAGAACGTAGGTGTCAATAGGAGTGAGTGTATGTGTCTATTTCCGTGTGCATGTATGAGTGTGTGTTTTAGCCCGAGGGTTTCTCAGTATATGTGTGCTTCAGTAATATCTATACCTATGTAAAAATGTCCTGCACGTATATATATATATATCTATATATCTATCTATTACCTGACGCCGTGATCCCCAAGGGGTGGCCACGAACGAACCGCCCTATGCACCTCTGTCCCCAGTCAGTCGACGCCCCTCCTCCCAACCAGCACTGCCTTCATCCATATACTTCCTCACTCCATCCTTCCACCTCTCCTTTGGTGCACCTCTCCCTCTCTGTCCTTCCACCTCACTCTCGTACACCCTCTTAGTCAATCTCTCGCCTTCCATACGTTTCATATGGCCGAACCATCTCAAGTTGTTCCTTTTCACACTTTCCAGCACATCTATCTCCACACCACACCTCCTTCTTACTTCCTCATTCGTCTGTCTATCTCTCTATGTAACTCCGCACGCACTTCTCAAGTAACTCATTTCCACCGCTCTCACTCTTTGTCCGAGTCTCTTCCCGAACGTCCAAGCTTTGCTTCCGTAAGTTAGTGTTGAGATTACCACACTGTCATGCAAGGATTTCTTCACTTCCATACTGGCCACCCTATTTCTTGTTACTGCTTTCAACGTTCCTACAACCCTCTTCCCCTGTTGCACCCTCTCCCGCACTTTTTCATTCATAGTCCCATTTTTTTTTATATATATATATATATCGTATGTGTGTGTGTTATTTTTATTTATTTTTAAGCTTGATAGAAGTCTAGGGAATAAACGTAAACAAAATGCAATATAAATAAATAAATTATTAAATAATAATACCGTAATAACAATAATTAATAATAATACTAATAATAATAATAATAATAATAATAATAGTAATACTAATAATAATAATAATAACACTAATATAAATAATGATAATATTATTAATAATGATAATAGGCCTAATAACAATCTATCTATCTATCTATATGCTCAGGCCCAATCCCCATTTTGGGGGTAGCCGACTCAAGACAGAGCAAGAACAGGGAAAACACAAAAAACAACATAAAACAACAAATAAACACAGATAAAAAGCACAAACTCACACACATCCAGGTCACCCAGGAGAAGACCCAGAGACCAGGGTCACCAAGGTCGCTCCAGCACTCCCCCGGCCCCCGACCACCCGGAGAGGTTCCGATATCGGCAGGCAGACATGCAGCGGAGCCAAAGCGACAAGCCCTCCCACCACACTTCCAGGCGCACCCTTCATATTAATCGTCTCCCCGGGCCAGGCGCCTGATGGACTATTATCTAGTCCAACTTGCGCCCGACCCCTTACTCCAAATGACCACGTGTTCACTCAACTATTCACAAGCATTCTCCATTCACTCCTGTCCACCACCACTTCCCCTGCCTGATCTATAGTCATTCCTCTATCATCCAAAGCCTTTCTTACACAGTCTCTCCATCTCAATGGGAGATGACATACAAACATAAATACATGCATCTCCGTATTAACTCTTTACCAGATATTCACATTTCAGAGGTTCGAGTAATCTGTTCGGGGCTTCAAAATGTATTAGGATTAATGACCGTGACTGTACTATTTATATGTTGTGTGATTGTTTGTTATCATGCTGCCTGTTTGTCTGTGGTGTGATTGTTTGTTATCATGCTGCCTGTCTGTCTGTGGTGTGATTGTTTGTTATCATGCTGTCTGTCTGTCTGTGGTGTGATTATTTGTTATCATGCTGTCTGTCTGTCTGTGGTGTGATTGTTTGTTATCATGCTGTCTGTCTGTCTGTGGTGTGATTGTTTGTTATCATGCTGCCTGTCTGTCTGTGGTGTGATTGTTTGTTATCATGCTGTCTGTCTGTCTGTGGTGTGATTATTTGTTATCATGCTGTCTGTCTGTCTGTGGTGTGATTGTTTGTTATCATGCTGTCTGTCTGTCTGTGGTGTGATTGTTTGTTATCATGCTGTATGTCTGTCTGTGGTGTGATTGTTTGTTATCATGCTGCCTGTCTGTCTGTGGTGTGATTGTTTGTTATCATGTTGTCTGTCTGTCTGTGGTGATTGTTTGTTATCATGCTGTCTGTCTGTCTGTGGTGTGATTGTTTGTTATCATGCTGTCTGTCTGTCTGTGGTGTGATTGTTTGTTATCATGCTGCCTGTCTGTCTGTGGTGTGATTGTTTGTTATCATGCTGTCTGTCTGTGGTGTGATTGTTTGTTATCATGCTGTCTGTCTGTCTGTGGTGTGATTGTTTGTTATCATGCTGTCTGTCTGTATGTGGTGTGATTGTTTGTTATCATGCTGTCTGTCTGTCTGTGGTGTGATTATTTGTTATCATGCTGCCTGTCTGTCTGTGGTGTGATTGTTTGTTATCATGCTGCCTGTCTGTCTGCGGTGTGATTGTTTGTTATCATGCTGTCTGTCTGTCTGTGGTGTGATTGTTTGTTCTCGTACTGTCTGTCTGTCTGTGGTGTGATTGTTTGTTCTCGTACTGTCTGTCTGTCTGTGGTGTGATTGTTTGCTATCATGCTGCCTGTCTGTCTGTGGTGTGATTGTTTGTTATCATGCTGTCTGTCTGTCTGTGGTGTGATTGTTTGTTATCATGCTGTCTGTCTGTCTGTGGTGTGATTGTTTGTTATCATGCTGTCTGTAACACTTGAGAGTTTGTAACACTCAACGTTGGAGTATCACTAACTCCAATTGTTTCAACTCCAACATCCACCACCGCCCCAACGTCATCTGCCAACAATCCAACACCTGCAGTAGCCACTGCAGCATCTTCTGACGAACCTGAGCCGACATCAAACCAGGACAGCCGCCCTGTGCACCTTAGTCTCTCCCCCACTCCTCGTGCAAGAAGCCTGCTAGCACGAACAGTACCAACCCCTCGCCCCCGTTCTAACCACTCCTCTCCCCGACCTGTATGCAGAGTCCCGCCACCACAGGTTTCCGGATTTACACCAGTGAGGAACGGTGCACGGCCAACGCAGAAAAGGTCTCATCTACCAGTCACAATGTAAAACAGATTTGAGATATTGATAGAGATGGAAGACGAACCAGAAGAGACCAGGCTCGTTGGGGATTCCATCCTACGAGGACAGGTCGAAGAGTTCTGCGACAGAGTCCCAAATCGACGAAAAAGATTTTGCATCCCAGGAGCTGGACTGGACGACATTGTGGAAGCCTTCGAAGATACCACAAAGGATGCAAATGAAAATACCCTTTTTGTCATCCATGCTGGTTCAAATGACGTCATGCGCACCAGATCCGAAGAGTTGATGGAGAAATATCGCAAGATGATCCAGCACTACAAAAACAAGTCAAGGAATATCATCATCTCAGGCATTCTCCCCAAGATCGACGCACCTGACAAATTCTACGACAAGGCCTTCAGCACAAATAGCCGACTAAAATATTTGTGTCTGAGGGAAGAAGTTGAATTCATCAACCTCTGGGACAACTTCTACAACCAGCCTACTCTGTTCCGCAACGATGGCACTCATTTAAACCCTGTGGGTTCAGCACGCATGGGTCGTCTCCTACACGAAGCAGTCCGCAGCCATGGATCAAAAAATGCCATCCGAGAAGAAGCAGCAGTGACATAAATCATCCAACGCCAAGCAAAAAACAGAGGCAACCGAGGACCACCAGCGATAAGGACCGAAGACAGCGAGGACCGAGGACAGCCATGAACATAAATGTAGATCCGACAAGAACCAAAAATATTATTAAAGAACGTTCCGTGAGTTCTAAAATAACAAATTAAAGGTTTTCTATGTAAACGCTCGTAGCATACGCAATAAATTTTCAGATTTAGAGGAGCTAGTGTTTACAGTGTTACGATCCAGGTTCTTAAAGACACAGGGCTCTTCAACATTGGACTAGATAATGGCAAAATGCAACAACGGTAACACTAGATCCAACCCCTGCCTTAAACACTGGAAAACAAAACACCATTACCGCCCTGAGTCGTGCCTGGACAACGAGGTATCCTATGACTCGGTAACTGGTGCACACACACTAGGCTGACGCTCAATGAAACAGCCTATTCTCAAACAGTAAAAGATTACTCGATTAGGTTACACAAAGAAAAGATAGTTAACGTGACTAATTAACGTTACGGTAGATACTCAAATAACTGGCACTCCTGTATTAAAGAAAGTGCAATGCTAGTCCTGCAACATCAACTGGAAACTTCTGAAATAAGTCTGATGCTGGGAAGATGTTCGTAAAGAATCTTGAACAATTATAATGCAGAATACGGGTCACAATAAATGCTAGGACATATAGTAATAATAGGCAGGCGAATAATAAAGACTGCGCAAAGTTAGTAATGCTCGACAACTAAAGAAATGCTTCATGACACAACGCAACAGCCTACTAGGGTTGTGCAACTCAACAACAACCTCGGCTCAAAAGTGCAGTGAATAATAATGTTGCATACATATAATAATGGGGGCTTATCTCTAACCAGTGTCTGCTCAGTTAATAAAGTCTAGCTGGGGTATCAAGGCAGGGCAACAATGGGTGAGCATGCGGCTCGTAGCCTAACGTTGTCCGAAGGTGGTATAATGACAATTACGTTATATGACGGGGATGCTCTCTTGATAAATCTAGGTCTCTAGTACCTAGTTCTATCCTGGCGATCCCTCAGAAGTCAACACAAAGAGGCAGCACTATGTTGTGAGGGATAGGCTATGGCCCTCTCACACCACAGCGCTGTGCTCGCAAAGTAAACCCACCCGAAGACAACTTAGGCTCCCACAGTACCTGTCGATGTCGTGCAGGGCTTAGCTAACACTGCACACATCGGAGACAACGACACAGTAACCTTACCCCTAGTCTAGCTTTAGATAACCAAGCAGAATCACTCAATACCCTGCCAGGGAGACATATACCGGTCTACAACCTTCCTGAGAGAGGACACATAAGGAAAAGTCCGTCTCTCTAACCCTCAATAAAGCATAATACCTCCTTAATCTAATACATAGAAATATCTGAGAGCTTCGCGTACAATACGACTGGCCGACGGTGAACGTCTATGCTGAAACCAGAAGGGATGTTGAGTTTAATAAAGATTAGAGAATGAGAAAGGAGAAGTCGAGAGAGAGAAACAGCATGCAAAGTGGCGAGTATGGGAGACAGAATTGCAAAGGATGTAGACGATACGCGTGTCAGGCAAGCTCTGAGCTGGTAAAAAACACGAGGCCGCGATGGGCAGGGACTAGTTGACCACCCGGCCGCCAACGCCGTCAGCACCCAAGCGAGCCGCGTGATAGCTCACCCCGCTGCCAGGTGTACCCCCTCACCCTCTCTCACTCGCCTCCCACACAAGCAACATTTATATTATAGCGAATATAAAATATAAGGCGCGGTCACAGACCAAAACAAAGACCATTTCTAGACTGTCTGTGGCAACACGACACTAATAACATAAAGCAGATCATTCTAGGACAACTGTAGCACATCCCCCCATCCTGGCGAGCGCTAGCGAGCTGCAATGCCCCACGCAACCATTCTGCTAGCGCCGGGAGGCGTCACAACAGAAAATTATGATGTAATTGGCATAACAGAATCTTGGCTCAATACAGAAGATAGAGACTTTTTAGCAGAGTATTCACTTCCCGGTTATGTAATGTTTGAGAAAAGCCGAATAAATCAAAATGGAGGTGGCGTTTTACTTTATATCAAAGAAAGTCTTAACCCTACCCTCTTGTCAAAACCTCAGATTGTGAACGTCGACACATCTTTTGTGCAAATAAAGAATAATAAAGGTACAAAAATAATACTTGCGTTAATATACAGACCTCCAGCTCAATCAGTGCAAACTGACCGAGAAATTTACGAACAAATTGCAGATGTAAGTAACTCACAAGATACCGTAATTTTTGGCGACTTTAATTTACCTGTGACCAAGTGGGGCGATACTCTTACTTCACACTCCGGACATGACTTGTATACGAACTTGCAAGAGAGTTCGCTTTATCAATTTGTTCGAACGCCGACCCGTGGTAATAACGTTCTTGACATTGTACTTGCAACAAAAGAAGAATTGATAGAGAATTTGAATGTTGGTGATGAATTCAGTAACAGCGACCATCGTACGATAACTTTCACTTTAAAGTTTACTAGTAACGAACCAAAATTATAGTAGCATCGAAAAAGTCCCTAATTTCAAGAAAGCAAACTTCCATAAACTTAGAGCTATGTTTAAAGAAACTGACTGGAGCTTTTTAATTAACAATAACGACATAAATACATCTTGGAAGTTATTCGAAACCACTTACCTAAAAGCAGTGCAAGGCTGCATACCATCGAAAATACGGCGTCCAGGCCATAATAAAAAGCTCAAATGGTGGAATAAAGATATTTCAAACTGCCTGCTTGCTAAAAAATTTGCTAATGATAGATTAAAATCCTCACAAAATTACGAAGAACGGGTGAAATTTGTAGAGCTACGACGCAAAACCAAAAAGTTAATTAAGCAAAGTAAAAAGACCAAAGTAAAAGAAGGATGGAGTGCGGAAGTACATGAACGAAGGCGGTGCTGGTTGGGGGGAGGGGCGTCGACTGACTGGGGACAGAGGTGCATGGGGGCGGTTCGTTCGTGGCCACCCCTTCGGGGATCACGGCGTCAGGCAATAGATAGATAGATAGATAGAAAAGACCTTGGAGTTACATATTGCGAATCAAAGTAAAACAAACCCGAAAGAATTCTATTGTTATATCAGAAAGAAAAAAAGTAGTTACTTCAACTGTTGGACCGTTAGTCGATGAAAATGGAGAATACACCAAAGACGAAGTACAAATGAGTAATGCCCTCAATACCTTCTTTGCATCAGTTTTTACAACGGAAGACCTCAGTGATATCCCTACACCATCGCCGATTCAGATTGATAATTCAGATGTTCTAAGCAATATCACCGTTACAGAGAGAGAAGTATTGAATTGTTTAGATAAACTCAAGGTAAATAAAACGCCTGGACCTGATACAATCTCGCCTAGAGTTCTAAAGGAAGCTAAGGATGAGCTCTCCAAACCACTGACATTACTATTCAATAAATCCTTGCAGTCTGGAACTATGCCTGATCAGTGGAAGCTAGCCAACGTAACACCGATATTCAAATAAGGCAGCAAATCCCTACCCAGTAACTATCGTCCAATTAGCTTAACCTCAGTTGTATGTAAAATGCTAGAAACGGTCATACGAGACAGACTCGTAAATCACTTAGAGGAAAATAACATACTTAAGATACTCAACACGGCTTTCGTAAAAAACGTTCCTGTTTAACAAACCTCTTAGACTTCTTCCACGATATCCTCAACCTCTACGATGAGAGTAAAGCTGTAGATATTATATACCTTGATTTTCAAAAGGCCTTTGACAAAGTTCCCCACAAACATTTACTGCTAAAACTAAAAGCGCATGGAATACAAGACGGTGAGTTGAAATGGATAGAAAATTGGCTCAGCAACAGAAAGCAAAGAGTAGTCATAAATGGTAAGGCATCTAAATGGACCAATGTAAGTAGCGGGGTACCCCAGGGATTGGTACTAGGACCAATTCTCTTTCTAATTTACATCAACGACATAGATGAGGGTCTCACCTGTACAATCTCAAAATTTGCTGACGATACAAAAATTGCAAATAGCGTACTCTCAAAAGAACAAGTTGACGATATGCAACACAATCTAGATAAATTGTCATGTTGGGCCCAAATTTGGCAAATGAGTTTCAATGCGGATAAATGTAAAGTACTACATATCGGATACCTAAATGAGAAAGCAAACTATTCGATGAATGGCACTCAGCTTAAGAATGTAAACAGAGAAACCGATCTGGGAGTAACAATATCGAGTAACCTAAAACCGAGTCAACAATGTTCAGAAGTTGTTAAGAAGGCAAACAAAATAATTGGCTTTATAGGCAGGTCATTTGAGCATAAATCCAAAGAAGTTATCCTAACCCTTTACAATTCCTTAGTCCGCCCTCTTCTGGAATACTGCGTTCAATCCTGGTGCCCTTATTACCAAAAAGATATAAACAAGCTAGAACGAGTTTAATGTAGAGTTGCCAAAATGATACCTAGCTTAAAGAACAAACCATACGAAGAGCGTCTTAGAGAATTAAATCTATTTCCTTTAACCCAGCGCAGATTAAGAGGTGACTTAATTCAAGTGTTCAAAATCATCAAAGGCATCGACAATATGAACTGTAGTAAGTACTTCACTATCGACCAATCTAATTTCACACGGGGAAACGGTTGCAAAATTATTGGTAAATCTTTTAACTCGCACGAATCTAAGAATTTCTTCTTCAATCGAGTTGTCAACTTGTGGAATGGGCTTCCCCGAAATGTTAAAGACTGCATCACCGTTGATTCATTTAAACTCCGCCTAGACAAATATGTCGCATCAAACCCGCGACTGACTGCATTTGTAAATGAATAACTTTATTTTATCCCCCCCTCAGTTACTAACCTATCTGTCCTCTACAAACTTCCTAGTCCTGCCACGGACATTAGTTCTAGGGCAGTGGTTCCCTTTCCAATGTTCCCTTACCCACTCTAGACCACTGTTTGGACACTTGATCCTCAGTGTTTTGGAGGACAAGCAACCTAGAAGGGTCACTGGATCTGTTGTTGCTTGATTTCCTTTGTACTCCTTTATACTCCTTTGTCTGTCTGTCTGTGGTGTGATTGTTTGTTATCATGCTGTCTGTCTGTCTGTGGTGTGATTGTTTGTTATCATGCTGTCTGTCTGTGGTGTGATTGTTTGTTATCATGCTGCCTGTCTGTCTGTGGTGTGAATGTTTGTTATCATGCTGCCTGTCTGTCTGTGGTGTGATTGTTTGTTATCATGCTGTCTGTGGTGTGATTGTTTGTTCTCGTACTGTATGTCTGTCTGTGGTGTGATTGTTTGTTATCATGCTGCCTGTCTGTCTGTGGTGTGAATGTTTGTTATCATGCTGCCTGTCTGTCTGTGGTGTGATTGTTTGTTATCATGCTGTCTGTGGTGTGATTGTTTGTTCTAGTACTGTATGTCTGTCTGTGGTGTGATTGTTTGTTATCATGCTGCCTGTCTGTCTGTGGTGTGATTGTTTGTTATCATGCTGCCTGTCTGTCTGTGGTGTGATTGTTTGTTATCATGCTGTATGTCTGTCTGTGGTGTGATTGTTTGTTATCATGCTGTCTGTCTGTCTGTGGTGTGATTGTTTGTTATCATGCTGCCTGTCTGTCTGTGGTTTGATTGTTTGTTATCATACTGTCTGTCTATCTGTGGTGTGATTGTTTGTTATCATGCTGTCTGTCTGTCTGTGGTGTGATTGTTTGTTATCATGCTGCCTGTCTGTCTGTGGTGTGATTGTTTGTTATCATACTGTCTGTCTATTTGTGGTGTGATTGTTTGTTATCATGTTGTCTGTCTGTCTGTGGTGTGATTGTTTGTTATCATGCTGCCTGTCTGTCTGTGGTGTGATTGTTTGTTATCATGCTGTCTTTCTGTCTGTGGTGTGATTGTTTGTTATCATGCTGTCTGTCTGTCTGTGGTGTGATTGTTTGTTATGATGCTGTCTGTCTGTCTGTGGTGTGATTGTTTGTTATCATGCTGTCTGTCTGTTTGTGGTGTGCTTGTTTGTTATCATGCTGTCTGTGGTGTGATTGTTTGTTCTAGTACTGTCTCTCTGTCTGTGTTGAATGATTGTTTGTTATCATGCTGTCTGTCTGTCTGTGTTGTGATTGTTTGTTCTCATACTGTCTGTCTGTCTGTGGTGTGATTGTTTGTTATCATGCTGTCTGTCTGTGTTGTGATTGTTTGTTCTCGTACTGTCTGTCTGTCTGTGTTGAATGATTGTTTGTTCTCGTACTGTCTGTATGCCTGTTTGTCTGTCTGTCTGTCTTCAGGTCTGCCTAAATGATGATGTGTGTTCAACTCTCCGGCAGTGTGTGTGTGTGTGTACGTGATATCGACTCAAATCTATGAATTAACAATACACAGTTTGGATTTCAGAGTTTGTGTGTGTGTGGGCTGATCCTGTCAGAGTGGGGGTTGAGCGTCCCCTGCCTCCCAGAGCTCAACCTCACTTTATCTCATGCTAAATATGTTTCAATACTTTTTGACGTAGTTAATGGATTTCTTCTTCGATATCCGACAACAAAATGTGACTTCCCCAATTTGAACTAACTTATTTTGTCTACTCTACTTCTGACTACAAAATTGAATTCCCGAATTTGTCAACCCCCTGATTTTGACTATTTCATTAGTATTATACTACTTTTTCTTTTAGGGCAAACACTCTACACCAGGTATTATAGAGATAGCCGGTTTGCCACAGTTATAACAGAAAACCGATTACGGCGGATGGCTGTGGCCTGATGATGTCCATCCGCCTCTCTATTTTGCCTTGGGGTGGATGTTTGACTGTCTCTCTATATTTTTCATATATCTGTGTTAATTTCAACTCTGTTCATATCTGTGTATATGTGTGAGTGTGTTTGTGAGCGTGTGTGAAAGAGAGAAAGAGAGTGTCTGTCTGATTTGTGTGTGTATGTGCGTATATGTGTATGTGTATAATGTATGTGTGAGTGTGTGTGTGCGTTTTGCTAATGGTGTGAGTGGATGAATGTCAACAGTGGTGAGTGTGTGCCTCTAGGAGTGCTTCATTAACGATTGTACCAGTAAGGTTGGCGAGTTTTCATGGTGGTACACACCCACACACACACACATACATATACTGTATATCAACACATACATACATAATAATCAACACATACACACATACATAAAAACATATAGCAAAACACACACACACACACTCATACAAACACACGTATGTATATATATATATATAACCTGAAATCCTAACTTATGTATCGGTAATTCCTAGGTTTGAGTTTTTAACACGCACACGAGGATCCAGAATTGAACACGTCTTAATTTAGGCAAAACCCCTTCAGTAGACGGTGATGATATTTGTATTGTTATCTGACTAACTATATACATTTTTCTCAGCTTAGGACGAACCTCTTATAGGAAAGGTGTAGCAGAGTGGTGTTGCTGTTGAGCTGGTAACCCTAACGTATCATGTCCCGGCTGAAGGCCGGTTCTTTAAAAAAAATGGGTCTATATATTGGCAAAGAAATGGGGGGAAAGGTCTTAGAATCGCAAAACTAATGGAACGAACGCCTTAAACTCTCAAAACTAATAGGCTAAACATGAAGGAGAAGGAAATCCTGAAAAACAACTACCTCCGCCTTAAGATACTGTACATTAGGATTATATAATATATAATCCTAATGTACAGTATCTTAAGGGGAGGTTTTTAGTTCGTTCCCTAGCATTCCATCAATCTTAAAATTACACCCCCTAGACCCCCTTTCAAGATAAATTTGTACATTTTTCGGTAGAAAAATGTCCCGGGTGAAAGCCGGTTCCTCTTAAATTACAGGCTCGCTATCGCTCGCCAGGATAAAATCGACACCTGAATTGCACGAAAGGTCTTAATATGGGGTGAAAGTTCTTAAAATCGCTAAACTAATGGGCAAACGTTTTATAATATCAAAAGCAATGGGGCTAAACATGAGGGAGAAAGGGGTCAAGAAAAAAATCCCTCAAGTGGAGATCTCTCCTTAAGGCGGAGGTAGTTGTTTTTTCTGTTTTCTGTTTTTTCGGGTTAATAGCCACAATACAGTATAAGGGATGTTGACGGTACAGAAGGGGTTAATATAGATGACTAGCTTTACTAAAGGATGGACACAGTATTTTGCCTATTCGCTAGTTTACCATGGTGCGATTCAGCTTCTCAAACCTGCTTCCCAACTGTCTCACCATCTCAGACTTCAGAAACCCTTACGCCACCTATTGCACTCCTCACTCTCCACTAAATATTGTATTCCTACTGCATATTTTGAAATGGGAATATATATTATATATTCCCATTTCAAAATATGCAGTAGGAATACAATATTTAGTGGAGAGTGAGGAGTGCAATAGGTGGCGTAAGGGTTTCTGAAGTCTGAGATGGTGAGACAGTTGGGAAGCAGGTTTGAGAAGCTGAATCGCACCATGGTAAACTAGCGAATAGGCAAAATACTGTGTCCATCCTTTAGTAAAGCTAGTCATCTATATTAACCCCTTCTGTACCGTCAACATCCCTTATACTGTATTGTGGCTATTAACCCAGGAACGGCGCCGAGACTCTTATCCCTCTCCGACATATGACGCGATTTTGAGCCTATTAGGGATACTTTAACACCTTAAGAGCGGCCTAGTCGGTATATAATATGTAGCCACCAGCGGGGTGTTTTTACCCAAAATAGGGCTGTTTACGTGATCATTTTCATGCCTAAATAAGACCCAGAGCGTAAAACAAGTATCTATCCCTGAAAGGGCATAAACAGAGCTTTCCAATGACACCACAACGATCCTTTTATGACTGCTAGTTTTCTTGCAACAACCGCGCAACACGAGTGCAATAAGCATGTAATTCGGTACTTTCCCCATACAATTCAGTATGTAGCGAGTGAGAGAGGGAGGGAGGAGGTGGGATTCGTGTCAGTAGGTTCGCCGCGGTGGTCTGGAGCAGTCATACGCTCGCTACTCTCCTGCCACCACTTGTCTCTCTCTCTCAGCAACATTACATGCTGAAATTGCCACACGACCTATGTCGCGCGCCGCCAGATAGTCCAGATTTATTATACTCGACTTATGTTGCGCGCCGATAGTTAGGGGTTAAAGCCTTTGTTACCATCAGGGGTATTTAGAAACCTTTAGTTTAATTACTTCAACCTCTGCAGTTGTCTTTGAATTAGCTGTGGGCAGAAAACTAATTTTGGAGAGGTATTTATAAGAGTGAGAGAACTCTATTTCTTATTGCTAATCTGGCAACCTCTGCATCATATGAGTCTGAAGGGGTTAAGAGGTTTTACTGGGTGAGTGCGACGAGACTCTTAAGATACAAGGCCTAAGAAATGCCTTTTAAAAGAACCCAGTGGCACTCAAAAGAAAGGAATATGTGATTAAGTGAGATAATTCCCCTCCATACCTCCTATCAGGCTATCACTCCTCCACATGTGTCAACCCCCCCCCCACACTTCCCCCCCTTCCCCGCACTTCAATTATCACCTATTTTTCCTCCTATTCCCTTGTTTATCGGTTTATTTACCGCGTCAATATCTCACACCCGGTTTCAAGGTCATCTGGGATGCATATAGAGATTGTAGCAGGAGAAAGACTTCACTAGCGAGACATCAGTTTGGCTTCAGGCCTCGAAGCCACCTCGCGGTGCGCACCTCTCACCTCATGCCTGGACGGTCGGCAATATTTCATCTTTTTCACCACCCAAATACTATTCCCACTTGTTTTATTGCTGTACATGTTAATATCTTCATATTAAATGTAAAATAGGCGCATATGAATAAGTAATAACGATATTTATCGGATAATGACGATTTTAGTCGGGAGTGTATGAAAATATCCTCGCTTGGCGGGCACTTTCAAATACCAATGGTGCGCGCTGGCCGGGTTAATGATCGATTGTATTCAGTTTAGAAAGGGTCTCTAGCAATTATAAGGCTTCGAACTATCTCAATCAACCCTCTTAATTACCATAGATCCTTCATAAGCTGCACACAATCATCTATATATCGCTAGAATAAAATATCACAGACGTCGCTGGTACAGGAAGGGTTAAGGGCTCCAAAAGTAGTCATTTGGCATAAGAACTCCAAAAGTAGTCATCTGGAATAAGGGCTCCAAAAGTAGTCATCTGGAATAAGGGCCCTAAAAGTAGTCATCTGGAATAAGGGCTCCAAAAGTAGTCATCTGGAATAAGGGTCCAAAAGTAGTCATCTGGAATAAGGGCTCCAAAAGTAGTCATCTGGAATAAGGGCTCCAAAAGTAGTCATCTGGAATAAGGGCTCCAAAAGTAGTCATCTGGAATAAGGGCTCCAAACTTTATGTCCAGCCATTGAATCTACAGGTTTAATAAATAAACAACCTATACGGTATTTGGAGTAAGAGAACATAAATATTAATAACAGTCTCAACACTCAAATAAGTACTGGCACGCAACATTTGTTAGCGTACATACACACACACACACACACACAGACACAAACACAATTAGCCAACACACACAGATACACACACAATAAACGAACACACACACATACACAAGCTTAGTCAGCGTACACACAGGACTGTTTGACTGTGATGTGTGCAGTAATACAAGCCAGGATATTATGTAAACAACGTCATTTACTTAGTGCTAGGGCTGTTTGCCGCTTCAATTAATGGAGAGCTGATAACTCATAGTGCAGCATAACATAGCATAGCATAATACAGCATAACATAAAAACGTAGCATACCGGTAACATAGCATAACATAGCATCATTGTATAGCTTAAAACAGTATAACATAACATAGCATAGCATAATGTAGCATACTTTAGCATAGAATAACATAGTGTAGCATAACATAGTATTATTATATAGCTTAGAACAGTACAAAATAACATACCTTAACATAATGTAGCATAGTATAGAATAGCATAACATAGCATAGCATAACATTGTATCTTTATATAGCTTAGAACAGTATAACATAACATAGCATAACATAATGTAGCATAATAAAGCATAGCATACCACAGTACAGCATAAATTAGTATCTTTGTATAGCTTAGAATAGTCAAAGATAATTTAGCATAGCATAATGTGGCATAATATAGCATAACATAACATAGTGTACCATTTCATAGTATCATTATATAGCTTAGAACAGCACAACATAACTGAGAATAATATAATGTAGCATAATATAGCATATCATAACAAAATGTACTAAAACATAGTGTAGCATAACATAGTATTCTTATGTAGCTGCAGATTAAAACAGTATAACATGATAGATTCAGGGAGGCTTATGGACACCTTTCTCCTTCATATTTAGCCCCATTAGTTTTGCCATTTTAAGACATTCACCTCATTAATTTTGACATTTTAACACCTTAAGAGCGGCCTATGCGGTTTATTTATATGTACCGCCCAGCGGGGTGTTTTTAGCCAAAATAGGGCTGTTTACGTGATCATTGTCATGCCTAAATAAGACCCAGAACGTAAAACAAGTATCTATCCCTGAAAGGGCATAAACAGAGCTTTCGAATGACACCATAACGATCCTTTTATGATGGCTAGTTTTCTTGCAATAACCGTGCAACGCGAGTGCAAAAAGCATGTAATTAGCCACTTTCCCGATACAATTCCTTATATAGCGAGTGAGAGAGGGAGGAGGGAGCTGGGATTCGTGTCAGTATGTTCGCCGCGGTGGTCTGGAGCAGTCATACGCTCGCTACTCTCCTGCCACCACTTGTCTCTCTCTCTCAGCAACATTACGTGCTGAAATTGCCACTCGACCTATGTCGAGCGCCGCCACATAGTCCAGCTTTATTAAATACGACTTATGTGGTGAGCCGCTAATTAACCCTTAATTAGCGGCTCACCACATAAGTCGAGTTAAATAAAGCTGGACTATGTGGCGGCGCTCGACATAACTCGAGTGGCAATTTCAGCACGTAATGTTGCTGAGAGAGAGAGACAAGTGGTGGCAGGAGAGTAGCGAGCGTATGACTGCTCCAGACCACCGCGGCGAACATACTGACACGAATCCCAGCTCCCTCCTCCCTCTCTCACTCGCTATATAAGGAATTGTATCGGGAAAGTGGCTAATTACATGCTTTTTGCACTCGCGTTGCACGGTTATTGCAAGAAAACTAGCCATCATAAAAGGATCGTTATGGTGTCATTCGAAAGCTCTGTTTATGCCCTTTCAGGGATAGGTACTTGTTTTACGTTCTGGGTCTTATTTAGGCATGAAAATGATCACGTAAACAGCCCTATTTTGGCTAAAAACACCCCGCTGGGCGGTACATATAAATAAACCGCATAGGCCGCTCGTAAGGTGTTAAGGGTTTTAAGCCAATAACCCCGTTAGTTATAAGACTGTTCGTGCCATTTAGGTGTCGATTATATATATACAGTATATATATGTATATATATATATATATATATATATATATATGTATACAGGGTGTTTTAAAACAACACTGCCAGAGTATGACGACCACATTGATCAAAATATATAATACACATATTTCTATTCTATTTTTACCAAAAATATATTGTAACGGAGATAAATGGTTATTTAGAAATGTAGCAAAACAGGGTTCTGAGCTCAGCACAAAACATATGATACATAATATGAATGATTACCAAGTAAAAAAGGTAAAGAGGAGATATTTAATGACCTAATCACATATGAATAATTACAAAATCACAGTAACATAAAATTGGTAATGATATTTTGCAATTAGAAGAAAACTGCTAAGTATTATAATCCAAGTAGCGTAAAAAGAGATGCACCATTTGTAACGATGACCAAGAGGTAAAATAATGAATCTCAAGTCTGGGTCAGGTATCCGAACACTGCTATAGGTAATATAATCGTTCGTGAAACTGTTTGAATGGGAAAACAAAAATCCTGCGAAATTTACTGTTTCAATACAAATACCTCATTACGTTACTATTATCACAGAGTACTAACAAAATGTGTCATCAGTTTTATGGTTGAAGTTTGACGATTTTACGTAGCTGTAGACATACAAGTATACGGTGTTCACTAATGAATATTTAAAATCATCTAATGGTACCCAAAACAAACAATTTACGTCACTTGGACTTAACGAGTATAAAATAACAAAGGCAGAGACACACCTAAATTACGACAATCCATATTTATGTGATATTATAAGGTAAATAAAATCACTATGACAGAAGAAGATAGCACCATGGCCGAGCAGATGATTAAACACATGAGAAGATTCGTTATGACTCCAAAGCTTCGAATAAAAACTCGAACTGGGATGGGAGGCAAGAGGTAGGCTATTTGTGGGGAAAGGGGGACACTAGCCCGTGTTCGGATTATAGCTCATACCTGGGTGTCACTAATTATTTTACTCTATGCAGTTTAAATCATTAATGGTATATTATTTTGCATTTTGTCCTTAGATAATCTTCTTCGTTATTGTATTTACTAATTAGCAGATGAAGTCTGGCAGTGTTGTTTTAAAACACCCTGTATATATATATATATATATATATATATATATATATATATATATATATATATATATATATATATACTGTATATATGTATATATATTTATATATATATATATATTTATATATATATATATATATATACAGTATATATATATATATATATATATATATATATATATATATATTTATATGTACTGTATATATATATATATATATATATATATGTTAGTAAAGCCAGGTAATAAATTTTCTTTAATACATACGAGGTTGAAAGAAATGGCAATTTCTGCGTTGGAAATTTTATTATTCAAAGTTTCCAGGTCTCTGATGAGTTTTCGCTGGGTGGCAGGAAGTAGATGAAGGAGATGAGCAAAATTCATGGTGGTACAGGGTTACATAAATGTACATGATGATACAGGATATACGACGCGTTTCACTGGACAACCAGCATTATCAAGTAAGGAAGGAATGAAATAAAAGGTAAACAGGAAGGGTATATATAGAGGGTGGAGGATCAGAGGAGGAGGAAAACAGGGGGCAAAAGTCTGCTATTGGTGGAAGCGTAAACTAGGAGAGAGAAGGGGTTAACCGCTCCACGCATGCGCACTGGATGCGGGATGGTGGTCAGTAGGTGGGGTCGAAGCTGATTGGCTGCGTGTCGAGGGGCGTGGCCTAAGTTGTGTGGCGCCTGCAGAAGACGAAGCTGAAGGAGGTAGCGCGGGGGGCTGCGTCAAGGGCACCGGGGGCGAGGAGGGGTGTTAGGTCCTGTAGGGTAGTGCCTTTTGGCAGAAGGAAGGATCTGAAGGTCCAGAGTTTGGTTGTTGATGTTGGGATGTAAGGCTTGGATATATAAAGCTTCGAGTATAGGTAATCTCCTTGGGTCACTTTCTTTATCGAGTATGGTGGTGTGTTTCTCTAACTCGTTGCGTGTGAGGTGAGGGTGGTTAGGGGTGAGATAGTGGTCTTTGATGGCTCCAGCCTGAAGGTGAAGAGTTAACCGACGTGAAAGACGAGTCTGCGTCATACCAATATAGGAATGAGGTCCACAGTCCTCATAATTACAGGTATGTTGGTAAATGACGTGATCGTCGGTCATCGGGCTCTTTATCTTGGTGGAGGCTGGTTTGTTGCGGAGAACGAGGTTGGAGGTCTTGGGGGATTTGTAATAAATTATTAATTTGATTTTGTTTTCCGGGTTGGTTGGGTGGACATGCTTGGAGATTATTTCTTTTAAGACGGCCTCGTCATTTTTGTGTTCAGAGGACATGTAATTGCGGTAGAAGATCTTAATTTCATTGGGGGGGTCAATGTTGGGAGGGCTTTGAGTGTACCATTTTTCAAGATGGTGGTTGATGGTGCTGGAGATGTCGGAGTTGGAGTATCCGTTATTTACTAAAACTTGGGATAGTCTTTCTAGTTCCTGGTGGGTGTCGGCCCAGGTAGAGCAGTGCGTGAGGGCTCTCCTAACATAGGCGGAGATGGAGGATAGAAGATAACGGCGGGGGCATTCACTATCGCCGTTGAGGCATTGTCCTGTGTTAGTAGGTTTAATGTAGACGGTGGTTTTGAACCCATGGTCGTTCAGAGCTACGAGGATGTCGAGGAAGGGGAGTTGTCCATTGTTAGATTTTTCAAAGGTGAAGTTAAGTCCGGAGGAGGTCATGAAGCGACGCTGGAGTTCCTGTAGTTCGTGGAGGTCCTTGATTTGCACGAAGATGTCATCCACGTATCTACAGTAGACGGCTGGTCGTTGGGCAGCTAGGAGCTCTTCCTCGATGGTACCCATGAAAAAGTTCGCAAAAAGAACTCCTAGGGGGCTGCCCATCGCCACACCGTCTATCTGCTTGTACATGTTGCCCCGGGGGCAAAGGAAGGGGGCCTCCTTGGTACATAGCTCCAGTAGTGTTTTCAGGGCCTTCTCCGGGATGTCCAGTGTAGGTGTATCAGGGCAATGATAAATTCGACGTAGAATCATGTCAATGGTCCTATCCACTGGCACGTTGGTGAACAGGCTTTCTACGTCGAGAGAGGCGATAGTGTGGTTGTTGTTACGGGGGGCGTCTCGTAAAATTTCCAAGAAATCGTGGGCTGAGTTAAGGTTGAATTGGCTGGGCACGTAGGGGGTGAGGAGGTTGTTCAGGGCCTTGGCGATCTGGTAGGTGGCAGTGGGGATCTGGGAGATGATGGGGCGGAGGGGGTTCCCAGGTTTGTGTTTTGATGGTTCCGTACGCATAACCAGGGGTGTATTCTCCGACGAGTTTTTTAAGGTGGATCCCTCCTTGTTTGGCGTTGATGGCGGTGATGGTGGTGTTGGCAATACGTTTGATTTCGTCGGTTGGGTTGCGGGTGATCTTTTTAAATTTAGTGTTGTCACTTAAGATGACGTCCATTTTTCTAAGATATTCCTCCTTGTCATGGATCACGAGGCAGGAAGCTTTATCCGCACGACGGATGATGATGTTGGGGTTGTCTCTTAATAGTTTGGCAGCTTGGAAGTGTTGTTTGTTGAGTATTTTGCTATGGTGAGTTCCTCTGGTTTTGGCGGCTTCAGCGAGGAGAGTAGGTTGTAGGGCGGGAGTAGTGGTGACCTTGCCATCCTTCTTGAGTCGTAGGATGTCGTCCAGGAGGATTTCCGTTTCTAGGCGTTTCCGGTGGGGGCCAGGTTTGGAGCTGTAGTGGCAGTTGAGGCCTTTGTTGAGGAGGTCTTCTTGGTCCAGGGTCAGAATGGTGTTAGTAAGGTTTATATATCCTTTTGTTGGTTTGGGAAGTTTTAAGTTTCCGCCATAAAGACGGGCAAGCTTTTTTATGGTTGTGTTTTCGGCTTGTCTTCTGTGTTGTTCAAGGAGTTGTTCGAGGGCTGTGTTGATTTCGGCTTTGAGGTGGTCTGGAGGGTCTGTACCACCATGAATTTTGCTCATCTCCTTCATCTACTTCCTGCCACCCAGCGAAAACTCATCAGAGACCTGGAAACTTTGAATAATAAAATTTCCAACGCAGAAATTGCCATTTCTTTCAACCTCGTATGTATTAAAGAAAATTTATTACCTGGCTTTACTAACATAAAACTTCACGAGAATGCCAGACATCGCACCAGCACCCTCCAGTTTCGTGAAGAACTGGTGAAGGACCAAATAATTGAAAAACGAGAGCTCGCCAACAACCTTCGTAAAGAACGAGATGCTCTTCTACGGATTTGGGAAGACGAAACCCCTCCAGACCACCTCAAAGCCGAAATCAACACAGACCTCGAACAACTCCTTGAACAACACAGAAGACAAGCCGAAAACACAACCATAAAAAAGCTTGCCCGTCTTTATGGCGGAAACTTAAAACTTCCCAAACCAACAAAAGGATATATAAACCTTACTAACACCATTCTGACCCTGGACCAAGAAGACCTCCTCAACAAAGGCCTCAACTGCCACTACAGCTCCAAACCTGGCCCCCACCGGAAACGCCTAGAAACGGAAATCCTCCTGGACGACATCCTACGACTCAAGAAGGATGGCAAGGTCACCACTACTCCCGCCCTACAACCTACTCTCCTCGCTGAAGCCGCCAAAACCAGAGGAACTCACCATAGCAAAATACTCAACAAACAACACTTCCAAGCTGCCAAACTATTAAGAGACAACCCCAACATCATCATCCGTCGTGCGGATAAAGCTTCCTGCCTCGTGATCCATGACAAGGAGGAATATCTTAGAAAAATGGACGTCATCTTAAGTGACAACACTAAATTTAAAAAGATCACCCGCAACCCAACCGACGAAATCAAACGTATTGCCAACACCACCATCACCGCCATCAACGCCAAACAAGGAGGGATCCACCTTAAAAAACTCGTCGGAGAATACACCCCTGGTTATGCGTACGGAACCATCAAAACACACAAACCTGGGAACCCCCTCCGCCCCATCATCTCCCAGATCCCCACTGCCACCTACCAGATCGCCAAGGCCCTGAACAACCTCCTCACCCCCTACGTGCCCAGCCAATTCAACCTTAACTCAGCCCACGATTTCTTGGAAATTTTACGAGACGCCCCCCGTAACAACAACCACACTATCGCCTCTCTCGACGTAGAAAGCCTGTTCACCAACGTGCCAGTGGATAGGACCATTGACATGATTCTACGTCGAATTTATCATTGCCCTGATACACCTACACTGGACATCCCGGAGAAGGCCCTGAAAACACTACTGGAGCTATGTACCAAGGAGGCCCCCTTCCTTTGCCCCCGGGGCAACATGTACAAGCAGATAGACGGTGTGGCGATGGGCAGCCCCCTAGGAGTTCTTTTTGCGAACTTTTTCATGGGTACCATCGAGGAAGAGCTCCTAGCTGCCCAACGACCAGCCGTCTACTGTAGATACGTGGATGACATCTTCGTGCAAATCAAGGACCTCCACGAACTACAGGAACTCCAGCGTCGCTTCATGACCTCCTCCGGACTTAACTTCACCTTTGAAAAATCTAACAATGGACAACTCCCCTTCCTCGACATCCTCGTAGCTCTGAACGACCATGGGTTCAAAACCACCGTCTACATTAAACCTACTAACACAGGACAATGCCTCAACGGCGATAGTGAATGCCCCCGCCGTTATCTTCTATCCTCCATCTCCGCCTATGTTAGGAGAGCCCTCACGCACTGCTCTACCTGGGCCGACACCCACCAGGAACTAGAAAGACTATCCCAAGTTTTAGTAAATAACGGATACTCCAACTCCGACATCTCCAGCACCATCAACCACCATCTTGAAAAATGGTACACTCAAAGCCCTCCCAACATTGACCCCCCCAATGAAATTAAGATCTTCTACCGCAATTACATGTCCTCTGAACACAAAATGACGAGGCCGTCTTAAAAGAAATAATCTCCAAGCATGTCCACCCAACCAACCCGGAAAACAAAATCAAATTAATAATTTATTACAAATCCCCCAAGACCTCCAACCTCGTTCTCCGCAACAAACCAGCCTCCACCAAGATAAAGAGCCCGATGACC
>CM064555.1:7043577-7246077 GCA_032716605.1 Paralithodes platypus
GTGGTGCTGTAATGTTGATGTGGTGATGTAATGTTCATGTGGTGCTGTACTGTTCATAATTATGGTGCTGTAATGTTGATGTGGTGCTGTAATGTTGATGTGGTGCTGTAATGTTGATGTGGTGCTGTAATGTTGATGTGGTGCTGAAATATTCATGTGGTGCTGTAATGTTGATGTGGTGCTGTAATGTTGATATGATGCTGTAAGTTGATGTGGTGCTGTAATGTTCATATGGTGCTGTAATGTTGATGTGGTGCTGTAATGTTGATGTGGTGCTGTAATGTTGATGTGGTGCAGTAATGTTCATATGGTGCTGTAATGTTGATGTGGTGCTGTAATGTTGATGTGGTGCTGTAATGTTGATGTGGTGCTGTAATGTTGATGTGGTGCTGTATTGTTGATGTGGTGCTGTAATGTTGATGTGGTGCTGTAACGTTGATGTGGTGCTGTAATGTTGATGTGGTGCTGTAATGTTGATGTGGTGCTGTAATGTTGATGTGGTTCTGGAATGTTCATGTGGTGCTGTAATGTTCATGTGGTGCTGTAATGTTGATGTGGTGCTGTAATGTTGATATGATGCTGTAATGTTGATGTGGGGCTGTAATGTTGATGTGGTGCTGTAATGTTGATGTGGTGCTGTAATGTTGATGTGGTGCTGTAATGTTGATGTGGTGCTGTAATGTTGATGTGGGGCTGTAATGTTGATGTGGGGCTGTAATGGTGATGTGGTGCTGTAATGTTGATGTGGTGCTGTAATGTTGATGTGGTGCTGTAATGTTGATGTGGTGCTGTAATGTTCATGTGGTGCTGTAATGTTGATGTGGTGCTGTAATGTTGATGTGGTGCTGTAATGTTGATGTGGTGCTGTATGTTGATGTGGTGCTGTAATGTTGATGTGGTGCTGTAATGTTGATGTGGTGCTGTAATGTTGATGTGGTGCTGTAATGTTGATGTGGTGCTGTAATGTTGATGTGGTGCTGTAATGTTGATGTGGTGCTGTAATGTTGATGTGGTGCTGTAATGTTGATGTGCTGTAATGTTGATATGGTGCTGTAATGTTGATGTGGTGCTGTAATGTTGATGTGGTGCTGTATTGTTGATGTGGTGCTGTAATGTGCTGAGGTGTGGTGCTGTAATGTGCTGAGGTGTGGTGCTGTAATGTGCTGAGGTGTGGTGCTGTAATGTGCTGAAGTGTGGTGCTGTAATGTGCTGTGGTGTGCTGTAATGTTGATGTGGTGCTGTAATGTTGATGTGGTGCTGTAATGTTGATGTGGTGCTGTAATGTTGATGTGGTGCTGTAATGTTGATGGTGCTGTAATGTTGATGTGGTGCTGTAATGTTGATGTGGTGCTGTAATGTTGATGTGGTGCTGTGATGTTGATGTGGTGCTGTAATGTTGATGTGGTGCTGTAATGTTGATGTGGTGCTGTAATGTTGATGTGGTGCTGTAATGATGATATGGTGCTGTAATGTTGATGTGGTGCTGTGATGTTGATGTGGTGCTGTAATGTTGATGTGGTGCTGTAATGTTGATGTGGTGCTGTAATGTTGATGTGGTGCTGTAATGTTGATGTGGTGCTGTAATGTTGATGTGGTGCTGTAATGCTGATGTGGTGCTGTAATGTTGATGTGGTGCTGTAATGTTGATGTGGTGCTGTAATGTTCATGTCGTACTTTAATGTTGATGTGGTGCTGTAATGTTGATGTGGTGCTGTATTGTTGATGTGGTGCTGTAATGTTGATGTGGTGATGTAATGTTCATGTGGTGCTGTACTGTTCATAATTATGGTGCTGTAATGTTGATGTGGTGCTGTAATGTTGATGTGGTGCTGTAATGTTGATGTGGTGCTGTAATGTTGATGTGGTGCTGAAATATTCATGTGGTGCTGTAATGTTGATGTGGTGCTGTAATGTTGATATGATGCTGTAAGTTGATGTGGTGCTGTAATGTTCATATGGTGCTGTAATGTTGATGTGGTGCTGTAATGTTGATGTGGTGCTGTAATGTTGATGTGGTGCAGTAATGTTCATATGGTGCTGTAATGTTGATGTGGTGCTGTAATGTTGATGTGGTGCTGTAATGTTGATGTGGTGCTGTAATGTTGATGTGGTGCTGTATTGTTGATGTGGTGCTGTAATGTTGATGTGGTGCTGTAACGTTGATGTGGTGCTGTAATGTTGATGTGGTGCTGTAATGTTGATGTGGTGCTGTAATGTTGATGTGGTTCTGGAATGTTCATGTGGTGCTGTAATGTTCATGTGGTGCTGTAATGTTGATGTGGTGCTGTAATGTTGATATGATGCTGTAATGTTGATGTGGGGCTGTAATGTTGATGTGGTGCTGTAATGTTGATGTGGTGCTGTAATGTTGATGTGGTGCTGTAATGTTGATGTGGTGCTGTAATGTTGATGTGGGGCTGTAATGTTGATGTGGGGCTGTAATGGTGATGTGGTGCTGTAATGTTGATGTGGTGCTGTAATGTTGATGTGGTGCTGTAATGTTCATGTGGTGCTGTAATGTTCATGTGGTGCTGTAATGTTGATGTGGGGCTGTAATGTTGATGTGGTGCTGTAATGTTGATGTGGTGCTGTAATGTTGATGTGGTGCTGTAATGTTGATGTGGTGCTGTAATGTTGATGTGGTGCTGTAATGTTGATGTGGTGCTGTATTGTTGATGTGGTGCTGTAATGTTGGTGTGGTGCTGTAATGTTGATGTGGGGCTGTAATGTTGATGTGGGGCTGTAATGGTGATGTGGTGCTGTAATGTTGATGTGGTGCTGTAATGTTGATGTGGTGATGTAATGTTCATGTGGTGCTGTAATGTTGATGTGGGGCTGTAATGTTGATGTGGGGCTGTAATGTTGATATGGTGCTGTAATGTTGATGTGGTGCTGTAATGTTGATGTGGTGCTGTAATGTTGATGTGGTGCTGTAATGTTGATGTGGTGCTGCAATGTTGATGAGGTGCTGTAATGTTGATGTGGTGCTGTAATGTTGATGTGGTGCTGTAATGTTGATGTGGTGCTGTAATGTTGATGTGGTGCTGTAATGTTGATGTGGTGCTGTGATATTGATGTGGGGCTGTAAAATTGATGTTCATATAGGCCTAGTGGTGTGATGTTGATGTTCATATAGGCCTAGTGGTGTGATGTTGATGTTCATATAGGCCTAGTGGTGTGATGTTGATGTTCATATAGGCCTAGTGGTGTGATGTTGATGTTCATATAGGCCTAGTGGTGTGATGTTGATGTTCATATAGTTATGTGATATTCATGATGTTGATGTTCATATAGTTATGTGATATTCATGATGTTGATGTTCATATAATTATGTGATATTCATGATGTTGATGTTCATATAGTTATGTGATATTCATGATGTTGATGTTCATATAATTATGTGATATTCATGATGTTGATGTTCATATAGTTATGTGATATTCATGATGTTGATGTTCATATAATTATGTGATATTCATGATGTTTATGTTCATATAGTTATGTGATATTCATGATGTTGATGTTCATATAATTATGTGATATTCATGATGTTGATGTTCATATAGTTATGTGATATTCATGATGTTGATGTTCATATAATTATGTGATATTCATGATGTTGATGTTCATATAGTTATGTGATATTCATGATGTTGATGTTCATATAGTTATGTGATATTCATGATGTTGATGTGGTTCTGTTCTTTTGCTGTGGTGTTATTATGTTGACGTAATTTGAAGCCTACTGTATTAACTTATCTTGTATTCAAAGGTGTATTTGGTTGTTTATTTGTTCTTCCTCCCATGTACAGTCACAGGCATAAGTTTCTAGACAATATTTGGAGGCCCAAGTATGACACACTGGCGAACTATTATGCCAAACAGCTTGAATCACGAAGATCAAACTACTGGGATTCACTAGTTAAGGTTACATTTGTACTTTTCTCGACCCCCTTCTCCCTCATGTGTAGGCTGATTGGTTTATAGATTTTAAGACCTTCGCCCCATAGGTTTGGCGATTTTAAGACCTTTCGCCCTATATCTTTGTCAGTATAAGACTTTTCGTGCCATTTAGGTGTCAATTATTTTCCTGGTGAACGGTAACAAGCTTGTAAATTAGGAGCTGCAACAACCCTTTGGCCGGGACATTATTCTACCGAATGATGTACAAATATATCTCGAAGGGGAGTCTTGTTTTTTGTTTTGTTTTTAAAGCTTGATAAAAGTGTAGGCAGCCAAAATGAAAATTCAACAAAATTAATTAATTAATTAATAAATGGGGGGCGGTTCGTTCGTGGCCACCCCTTCGGGGATCACGGCGTCAGGCAATAGATAGATAGATAGATGAATAAATAATTACAATAAAAACTTAATGTCCACCCTCATGTTGCTATCATTAAAAAGTATACAGTATTTATGTCCACGACTGTACCTTGGTTATGATTAACTAGTAATCTTTTTAACTCAAGAGAAACTTACTGAATAACATTTTAATCTTTTATTGCCTTCAGCATTGAAACAAAATATCAAGTAACACTCTAATCTTGGAAAATCCACCATATAAAGGGCACTTTCTGTGAGTCTGTCTGTTCACGAACTACTCCCTCAGTGTTCAAGATGGAGAGCCCATACTATTATTTTTAGTATACATAAACGATATGGTTAATATTTCTTCGCTATTTTGACCAATTCTTTTTGCTGATGATGCCAATTTATTTATTTGTGGTAAGAATGTGGATAAGGTAATCCGTTTAATGAATGGTGAATTAAATAAACTTACAGATTGGATCTATGCAAATAAGTTGTCACTTAACACTTTAAAAACTCACTATATGATATTCAAATCTAGAGGTAAATCGATAAAAACTCATTCGAACATTTACATAGGCAACACAAAACTATCAAGAGTAGAAAGTACGAAATTTCTTGGTGTAATAATTGACACTAACCTGTATTGGAGCAATCACATTATGCACGTAAAAAGTAAATTAGCAAAAAGTATTGGAATTCTTTGTAAAGCAAGACAAATTCTAACTACTCCAACATTAATTTCATTATATAACTCGTTCATATATCCAAATCTTACCTATGGTATAGAGGTCTGGGGATCAGCCAATAGCTGTTATATTCAACGTCTTGTAAAACAGCAAAAGAAAGCCATACGGATTGTTACCAATTCCAATTTTAGAGCACACACTGACCCATTGTTTAAGTCGTTAAGAATTTTGCCATTTTCTAAACTCATTCAATATTGTATAGTAAAAACTATGTATAAATTCAAGAAAAATGTAATACCTAAAGACCTGAATATGTTTAGCACAAATGAGGATGTCCATTCATATAATACTAGACAGATAAGCCATTTACATATTCCCAGAGGCAGAACGGCCATGGTGTACGGAACTTCTAAGTATAAGGGTGTGCACCTATGGAATGATATGTCACAACAAATTGATAACCTATGTTCATATTCTTCCTATTAGAGTAGTGAAATACCGGGGACCAGCCAGCAAGAGCCAAACACCATCAAGAACCTGCTCCCATACCCAGAAAACAACCAATTCAACCAGTGCCGTATTGCCAGCATATCGGCCAGACCGAAAAGAACAAATCCTCCTCCATCACAGACACCTCTTAAACCAGGTCATGTCAAGGAAAACGCGACAAAGCCCCTTCATGTGACAGAAAACGCGTCACTTCCCCTTTCCAGGAGAATAAACGAGTCATCAGGACATACCCTACCCCCCAGCCAGACCTTCTCTATTCTGAAGAGACATTTATGGAACTTCACCACCAACACCCCCAATATCCCCCTATATCTTATGACCAAAGCGAATTTAACTATGGCAGCCAAGTGAGCAAACAAGTACAAAAACAATATCACCTGCCCTCTAAAGTCACCTCCATACAACAGGAGAATTCTCTACTTTCCCTACCAGCAAGAATCCTTTTTTCATTACCCCAGCAGGCCGTCTCCAAGCCTAAAGTCAAAATAAATAAACGAGGAACAGCCAAGCCATCCCGGAGAAATAACCCTCATCATTTTAGTGTAAATCATAAGCTCACAATAAATATTAAACCTCGCCCGCCATGTCCCTGCTGCCCCGAGAAGACAGCCACTTAACCCTATAACCAAAAAGTTAATAGGATCTCAACTGACCCAGAGAGAGTTAAGCAAAAGTGACCTAGTTATACAGTCGAGTGCTTCTCCCTAGGGCGAACACACTTAACTGGTAACTTAAACAGTTCGGATAAAGATTCCGTAGGGGTTAGCCATTCTCCCCTTAAACTCTTGACAAGCAGCCTTGATTTAACGGTCGAATATAGCTCTTCCTCGGACGAACCTAATTAACTGAATCAATAGTTAGGACATAAGATATCTGTCAAGGCTAACCTGGGATCCTTGAAGAATCTTACCAATAGTGCAAACAAGTGTGTTGAATTATGATCCCGAAGAAAGGACATAGAAGAAAGAAAGAGAGCATCACCTACCTTGACCATGTGCTGATACCGTGACCTTCCCCTTGGTCAAAAAGGAGGGACAACTGAACTTATCACTACGTGCACACCAGACTCTCTACAGGCTCCTACCTTTCCTACTCAAATCCTTTAAGTAACTTATTGTTTTGTAAAGTGTTTTGAAAATTATAGTAAGGGTTAATAAGATATGCTAAGATTCACATTAACGTAGACTCTGAAGATTTTCCATTCTTCACTTCTCCTAGATATTCGTAACTCGATTTAGAGAGAACATCACACTTTTATCAGTGGGATAAGTAGATATATCATTCTTCGAGGACGGGCTCCTGTATTCTTATGAGGAGTAATATATATATTTGTTCGGGAAATTATGTATGCACCCATACACGTAAAACTAAAGCGAATTCTTATTCAGATCTTATCCTATGTTATATCATCAGCAAGGTACGTAAGATATAGATGAGTTGTTTACAGAGCGTTTTACTATTCAGTCTCTTAATTGAGTATTATTAATTATCACACTTCATGACCTATAATTCACGTAGTGTTCATTTGAGTTATTTCTAACTTTGTATTTAACGTCGCATTAATTATCCGCCTGGCGAGGATATTTTCAGTCACGCATACAATTGACTATTGTATTTATCTAAACCATTTATGAACTTGTATTCATTACTTTGACTCTTCGAGTTCTTTGAGTTAATTCTCCTGTAAACTTTGCCTTAACATAAAGGTTAAACTTAAATCAAATAGTACCTTAATTACCATAACCTCAGTGCTGTATGTATGCCATCGCAGTAACTAATATTTACACTCAGCACGTAGCTACCTTGCCCCCGCTAAATTCCCTTCAAGGTACTATTATTTTATTGTTTGAGACTAAATCTCTCTGTGTACACCTGTTCTGTGTTTACGAAAGAACATTCGATCAGTATTATGTCAGATCAGTTACCTGTTACAACAATCGGCAAATATTGTATAACCTAATCTACTTTCTCCTAGGTCATCAGTTATCCTAGAACCCATTCCATTTATGCTTCATATTTAGTATTCGTCGAAGTGATTCCTTACTCTAGAAGGGCTTTCGATTCCTATGTATCACTATCTGATTTGTACCCTAGCCAATTAACCCGGCAAGTGCGGCAAGACTTATATAAGTTTCACTGGTGCGCTGCGGGAAGCCTTATATAATCCAACGCCTAAATTTTTTTTTTTTAAATCAGCCCTGTATAGGCCTATGTATATATATATATATATATATATATATATATATATATTTTTTTTTTTATTGCCCCTTGGCCATGCCAAATATCACTCCTCCACATCCCCTCCTTCCACCACCCCCCCCTTTTCGATTATCACCTATTCTCCCTGTTATTCCCTTATTCTTAGGTATATATTCGTGCTAACATTAGCGAGTTGCTAGCAGGGCGTGGTCATCTTTGTTACCAAGCGTGGGAAAGAGCGAGAGAGAGACTACCACGCAACAGTGTCTCTCCAGCCGTCTTCACGGCTGGCTGGCTGGCAGGCTGCCTGAGCCATACGTTATGTAACTCCCGGCCTCTATCGCCGATTTTGACCATCCAAACGTTGTTTCCACTTGTTTTATTGTTGTAACAGGTTAATACCTTTATAATCAATGTAAAATAGGCACATATGGATAAGTATTAATGATATTCATAGTACGATGACGATTTGAGTTTAGGAAACAGTCTAAATACCTCTGCACAGGGAGGGGTGGCCAATACCCCACCTACGCAGCGGAGAGGTTAACCTCGTAGCTGCGCAGGTGGGGTAGTGGCCACCCCTCCCTGTGCGGAGGTATTTAGACTGTTTCTTTCACTCAAATCGTCATCGTACCATAAATATCATTAATACTTATCCATATGCGCCTATTTTACGTTGATTATGAAGATATTAACCTGTTACAACAATAAAACAAGTGGAAACAGCGTTTGGCTGGTTAAAATCGGCAAATGAGAGCGGAAGTTATAGTTATCGAGTGCGAGCCAGCCTGCCAAATATCCACCCCTCACGACGTATGGAGAGACACTGTCGTTTAGTTCTCTCTCTTTCTCTCTTTCATTCGCTGTGTAGCACATACAAGCACACCCTGCTTATGAATCGCTATTGATAGCACGAAAATATACCGACGATATAAGGGAATAACAGAGAGAATAGGTGATAATTGAAGGGGGGGGGGGGGGGAGGAGATGTGGAGGAGTGATATTTGGTATGGCCAAGGGGCAATAATTATTAAAAAAAAAAAAAAAATTATACTGGGCTGGTTTAAATGTTATTTTTTTAGGCCTTGGATTATATAAGGAATTCCGCAGCGCACTGGTGGGGACTCATATTAGTGGATCTGCACTTGCCGGGTTAAGGAATAAAACTTGTGAAACTCAATTGTGTATTCTGTGTCATTGATTGTTATTATTGCATAACATTGAAGTTAGTTACGCTCCAGTGAGAGTGTTCAGATTTCCCATTCTTTCCTAAGCTGGAAAAAGCTAAATCTTTATAAAGCACGTTTAATTATAACGTCGCATAACACTGGCGGCAGCGGTGTCTTAACTCGACGTAGCAGCTTCAATTTATAAATTATCTCAATATAACCAAGACCACAAATCGCAATGGCGGGTAAATCGCCCGACATTATTCCTTTCAGGCAAGAAGATCACAACATTGCTATTTATCTTGAAGTCGTTAAACCAGTCCTTGATATTGTGTTCAAGGACGATGATACTTCTAAAATCCATACGGTTGTGATGAAGTTAGGCCGACACATGTCCCTCGTTTCAGGTTATGTGCGTGATACCCCTCAACTGACCTGGACTCAGTTTGAAAGATATACGAAGGGAGCTATTAACCCTTCTCTCGGTAAAATCATTGCGAATCAGCAATTTCACAGTGTAAAGTTTTCTGGGAATCTCGACCACACCATTAGTCAGCTAAACCAACTAGTAGTCACTGCATTCCCAGAGGAAAATGCATCAAACCAGAAAAGAGAGTGTGTTCAATGCCCTACTGAGAATATTGCCCACGTTAGTCAGAGACCTTTTCGCTATCACAGAACCTAAGGGTTACGACGAGGATGTCCCAATTATCCGGTGTACCTAGGCTTTAACCCCTGCAATTTTGGCGCAATATTGGCTCTGAGAGAGAGACGAGCGACGGGAGGAGCGTAGGTTACCTCATGACCGCTCGCCACGGCCACCGTGGGCCTACTGACATCTACTCCATACACATTCACCACCACTCCCTCGCTACACACGTAATTATGTAACGAAATGACCGTATTTTAGCAATTTTGCCCTTCGGTTGCACGATCGTTGCAAGACAACCAGTGATCGTAGAAGGATGGTTCGGGTGTCATTGGAAAGCTCAATTTACGCCCTCTCAGGGATACATAATTGTATTACACTCTGGCTCTTGTTTATGCATGAAAAAGAGCACGGAATCAAGGCCATTTATGGTAAAAAAAAAAAAACGCTGGGCGTGTAGTGGAAAAAAACTGACCCGCACGCTCGTAAGGCGTTAAGGAAAGACAAGGTACAAGACAAGATTGCCGCAATCAGTCGTGCCACCACCCAACCCCAAATTTCTTCACCACCTTCTTCACACACGTCCTACCTCTGTCCCGCCGAAAAGATGGAAGATTGGGCAAGGATCCGACCCTCTGATTGGAGACCTTGCAACTCCAAATGCCCTCTTTTATCAATGAAAAAATCTTTCAGTGAGCTGGTAAAGTGCCGTCCTAAACTCCTTCAATTCTGAGGCCAGATCCCATGGATTAAGCCTATACGTGTTGCAACCATAAATAAAGATGGAACTGCGGGTATAGATGACGTCACAGAGAAAGAAGTAACCGAGGAAACTGTGGAAATAGAGGCCGTACCAGAACCTCAAGATAAACTGGATATTTAATCCGCCCCCGCCCACCAGTGGTCAAACTTAAACTGGCGGGGGCTCGTGACGGAACAACACCAGATCAACTCAGTATAATCAACTATAATCACCTCACCATTCAAGGGGTGAAAGCCAAACTCTTGATAGACACAGGAGCTTCACATTCATGTTTATTCTCTTCATTTTTTCATCATCACCAGGCCACTCTTGGACCTCTGCAACCCTCATCCATAGTTCTAATTGACGCCAATGATGGCATAATTCCTAACAGTTGGGAAACATCTCCCCTTTACATAGCTACAAACCTCCCTAACCAAGGTCACCACCACCCTTTCATGATATTCCCCTCCAAAGAAGTCAAGCATGATGGATACCTTGGTTTCGATTTGCTCACCTCCCTTCATACCACTATCGACTGTGCCCACCGAATGATCAGATTCACCCCCCCCCCCCTCCCCCCAAAAAAACCTAACGAGAACCGCGAACCTAACGTAACCTCGGACAGTCCCCCAAAACTTAACGTAACCCAAACCGTTCGCACCATCTAAACCACTCAAGCTATCATTTCTAAATCCACAACGCTATCCCCCCATCATGAACAGTGGATTCCCATCCTACCTACTTTATCAGGTGATGTAGTCATCACTCCGAACCTCCAAAGCCCCTTTTATAGAGATTGCCTTACCGCTCCAACCATCATGCCTGAAAAGTTATATTGCATAAAGATAGCCAACATCTCAGATCACCCCTTACCTTGCCAAAAGGATTAGCTATAGGAGAGCTAGAAAATCATGACGAAGAGTTATCCTTGCCCGAAGATAACAAATCCTCCCCCCCCCCCCCCACTAGATTCCCTAAGATTCCTTCCCAACTCAAACTGCAACAAAGACAAGACCTACAAGACTTGATGACTTCATTCCAAGACAGCTTCGCCACATCCGGCCACAACGTAGGAAAAACCACCTTGCTTCACCACCCCATTCACCCATCCGCAGGAAGAATCTCATTCAAAGACAAGAGGAAGATAAACAAGTACAAGAAATGTTGGATACCGGAGTAATTAATCCGTCCACCAGCCCTTGGTCTTCCCCCGTAGTCCTAGTTAGAAAAAAAAGACGGATCCACCGGATTTTGCATTGACTATCGGCAATTAAATGACGTCACCAATAAAGGTGCGACTCCCGTCCCTAGAATTGACGACTCTTTAGACTCCCTCCTAGTCGCCAAATGGTTCACAACTTTAGACCTCCAAGCTGAATACTGGCAAGTGCCCGTACTTCCGGAACACCAACAGAAAACGGCCTTCTCCACCAGTCAAGGGAAACTCTTTAAACTTGCCGTACTACGTTTCGGACTTTGCAACAGAAACGTCACCTTTTCAAGGCTCATGGAATCCGTTTTGCAAGGCTTAACTTGGAAAACTTGCCTAGCTTATCTCGACGACATTATCATATTCGGGAAAACCTGGGCCAAGCATCTGCAACGTTTACGCCAAGTCTTTCAGCGACTCAGAAATGCAAACCTCAAACTCAAGCCATCCAAATGCACCATGGCACAGAAGGAAGTGCAATTCCTCGACCACATAGTATCTGAAGAAGGCATTTCGCCTGACCCCACCAAACTCAAAGCCATAAGTGATATAACACCCCCCAATAACATGAAAGGAGTCCGATCCTTTTTAGGACTAGCTTTATACTATCGTTGCTTTGTTAATGATTTTGCCACCATAGCTAAGCCCCTCCATGACCTCACTAGAAAGGAAGAACCATTCCTTTGGACCACAAACTGCCTACAAGCCTTTCATACCCTCAAAGACCTCCTCATAGCAGCCCCAGTCGTTTCCTTCCCAGATTATGCTCAACCTTTCCGCCTCTATACAGACGTGTCACAATTCGGCATTGGTGCAGTATTAGTCCAAACAGAAGAAGGGAGAGAGCACATCATTGCTTGTGCCAGTAGAACCCTCAACCCAGCCGAGATTAACTATCCTGTGACAAAAAGAGAGTGCCTAGGAATCATATGGGCCCTCCAAGATTTCAAAGCCTACCTAGCCGGTGTCAAGGTCACCATTATTACGGATCACCACGCCCTCCAATGGCTCCGGAAATCCGATACAAAAAATGCCCTGACCGTAAGATGGAGAGAGTCACTCGAAGAGTATAACTTCGAGATAGCTTATAGGCCTGGGAAACTGCATACTAATATCGACGCCCTGTCCAGACTGTATCAGCTACCCCTACTTATCCTTCTCAAATACCTACCCCTACCTATCCTTCTCAAACACCTACCCCTACCTACCCTCCCCAAGAACCTGACCCCACCCCTATCCATGCCATTCACCATCAAGATTCCACCGATCAAAGTTAACAGTTTTTAATACAGCAATTTCAACAACAGCAAAAGCCAGATTGGATGCCCAGGCATATTTTCTCACAATTGCACAGAAAAGGAGACAACCTATACACCACAGAAGGAAAAATAGTCATCAGCCCCTCCACAGCTCTCTCCACCATGCAATCCCTGCACTCCCATAATGGCATTCACTTAGGGCAAAAGAAACTTGTTTCCACCTTTCAAGAAATCTATTGGACCCCTCTACTTACCTAACAGCCAAGAAAGTAACTGAAGCATGCCGAGCCTGTGCCCTTGGTAAAGACAAAACCCGAACCCCAGGACCCTCAGGAAAAATTGTAGCATCTAAGCCATGGCAATTACTCGCCGTAGATGTTATGGGCCCCATGCAAGGTGTAAACGGATTTAAATACATAATTACCTTCGTCGACACCTATTCGAAATATGTCATAGCGTGCCCCGCTAAAGAACACACCGCCTTCGCGGTAGCCAAAGCCATGTTGCAACACGTGTTTCCTTATTTCGGATTACCACAAGCCATCCACTTCGACAACGCCCCTGAATTCACCGGACACGTCTGGACCCAAATCTCCCAAATGTTCTGTTTCAAAATCAGCCATTGTTCTCCCTACTGGCCACAAGGGAATTCAGTCTGTGAGAGAAGTCACCGCACCATTACCAACCAAGTCAGAACTCGGTTGCAGCAAATGAATACAAGCGACTGGCCCAGCCAGGTATGCCTAGTGCAATGGGGCATTAACACCTGTCCACGCAAAGACGGCATCTCTCCCCACGAACGGATTTTTGGAGAACCACCCCTGCTCTTGCCATTACGACATCTCTCTGTTCCGTAGGATCCCTCATCCAACTTAAACCAATCCCTAGTCCACCTCAAGAACCGATTACGACAACTACAGTATCTGCAAGACCTTCAGCCTGACGAAACACCCAAGGTCAACACCCACCATGTCGGCGACCTTGTCATGGTAGCCAACCTTCCTGTGCCTTCTAAACTAAAGCCAAGATATAAAAGACCTTTTGAAATCCTCACAGTACCCAATTGTTATCAGATAACCATCAATTATCATGGGGAATGACGCACATACCGTAACCGTTTCGTACGTAGATTCCAGCCTCTAGATGAAAATTTATCTATTCTAGTTAGTCCTGATGATAATAAAGCATGCCATGTTGGAAATAATCAAAGCCTTTCTCCCAACAAAACAGAGACCTTGCTCCCCCCCCCCCCCCCCCTCCTATCCCCAAACTACCTGTTCTACCTCCTACACCTGTCCCTAAGCTCGAACCCTCACCACCTATCTCTCCACCTCCACCTCCCACTATTCCTCAGTATCTCAATCACCCCACCACATCAAACTCACCTGACTGCGCTATCTCAGCACCCCCTAACCTTATCTCAACCACCTCCTCCACAACTATCCCTTCCCTTACCATCCATCACACCCCACCTTGACCTTCACAAGCGGCTCGCTTGGTGTAGTGACTAGCGTCTCGGACTTCCACCCAGAAGGCCCGGGTTCGCGCCCACGCTCGGCGCATTAAAGATTTTTCACAAGCACTGAGTCGTTACCATCCCTCATGAGCAAAGGGATGGGGTAGTAGTACAGGACCCCAATGGAAATACGCCTAATCGGCCTTATTGAGCTATCCTTAGCTAGCTTAGCATGCGCTAGCTTTAAGAACTATTATTATTATTATTATTATAAGAAAGAACCCCCCCACCATCACCACCACTTACACTCATGTCGAGATTCCAAGTTTTCCTTCATCACCTACCTCTCCACTTACCTCCTCTTCGCTTTCCCTCATTCCCCCTCCTTCGAACTCCCCTTCCACCCCTCCTCTAAAAGTTCCCTCTCGGCTACCAAGCCCTACTCAAAAATCATCTACCTCCAAAACTACTAAATCTTCTTCTTCTCCTTCTTCTTCTTCTAAAGCTAAATGAATTACTCCCCCTCTTCTATCAGCTAAGCCCTCCCCCCTCCCCAAGCCCCCCTTCTCAATACCTAAAACAAAATTATTGTGGAACTCCCCTTCCTTAACCACTTTTGTTCCTCTTATCTCACAGCCACCATGTACGAGAGCTGGTCGACTTATTGTCCCGACCAAAAGATGGTCCCCTGCCATCCACGTACCAAAAACCCGGAAGCTCAACCCCACCACCACCAGACCACCACTTAACCGGACTACCCCAACACCAGCCAAACCTGCCTCTTCAACGGCCCCTCCGACCTGCCAGCCCTGCACCTGTCATCACCACACCTGTCAACCCTCCAGCTCCAAGCAGCCCCCCTGCTGCCACTCCCTCCACCCGCCCTTCGCACATACCACCTAGCTCAACCCCCCCTGCTCAAACTTCTCACCAGCCAGCTACACCACCTGACCCTGACCTTACTCAGCCCCTCCCTCCCTCAGGAGAGGTTACTAGTGCCCAGAAATCACCACCAGAACTCACTCTTGACCCTGACACAACTCCAGCAACAACCCTCACCATGAAAGTTAACAGCCTCTCACTCAGGATGAACGAGACAGACATGAGGATACACACTCCGGCATAACTAGTTCACCTCGCCCAGTCTTCATGTAAACCCCTTCACCTCACTGTATTCCGAGAAATTGACACCGCCAACAATGGTCCAAGCAAGAGAATGGTATTGTTTTTGCAACGACGCACCCCTTACCTCCGCACTAAATCATCGAAGACCTACTTAATCCAAGCCCGTAGGCGGGACTCTTTTCTCGAAGGGGATGGTGAAATACCGGGGACCAGCCAACAAGAGCCAAACACCACCAAGAACCTGCTCCCGTATCCAGACAACAGCCAAATCAACCAGTGCCGTATTACCAGCATATCGGCCAGACCGAAAAGCACAAATCCTCCTCCATCACAGACACCTCTTAAACCAGGTCATGTCAAGGAAAACGCGACAAAGCCCCTTCATGTGACAGAAAACGCGTCACTTCCCATTTCCAGGAGAATGAACGCATCCATACCCCCCACCAGGACATACCCTACCCCCCAGCCAGACCTTCTCTATTCTGAAGAGACATTTATGGAACATCGCCACCAACACCCCCAATATCCCCCTATATCTTATGACCAAAGCGAACTTAACTATGGCAGCCAAGTGAACAAACAAGTAGAAAAACAATACCACCTGCCCTCTAAAGTCACCTCCATACAACAGGAGAATTCTTTACTTTCCCTACCATCAAGAATCCTTTTTTCATTACCCCAGCAGGCCGTCTCCAAGCCAAAGGTCAAAATAAATAAACGAGGAACAGCCAAGCCATCCCGGAGAAATAACCCTCATATTTTTAATGTAAATCATAAGCTCACAATAAATCGAAAACCTCTCCCCGCCATGTCCCTGCTACCCCGAGAAGACAGCCACTTAACCCTAACCAAAAAGTGAATAGGATCTCAACTGACCCAGAGAGAGTTAGGCAAAACTGGCCTAGTTATACAGTCGAGTGCTTCTCCCTAGGGCGAACACACTTAACTGGTAACTTAAACAGTTCGGATAAAGATTCCGTGGGGGTTAGCCATTCTCCCCTTAAACTCTTGACAAGCAGCTTTGATTAAACAGTCGAATAGCTCTCCTTCGGACAAACCTAATTAACTGCTAATAATTAGTTAGGAAATGAGATAACTGTCAAGGCTAACCTTGGATCCTTGAAGAATCTTACCAGTAGTGCAAACAAGTGTGTTGAATTGTGATCCCGAAGAAAGGACGTAGCAGAAAGAAAGAGAGCATCACCTATCTTGACCGTGTGCTGATACCGTGACCTTCCCCTTGGTTAAAAAGGAGGGACAACTGAACTTATCACCACGTGCATAGCAGACTCTCTACAGGCTCCTACCTTTCCTACTCAAATCCTTTAACCCCTCCAATCCCAGCGCCGTATATATACGTCAGTAGATAAGTAACACCCCAGTCCCAGCGACGTATATATCCGTCAGTAATGTACTTTCCTTGTAACTGCCTGTACAACCCTGTACCAGTTACCACGACCTTTTGAGCACTGTTCCCATGTTGGCAACACTTCTCAGCTTATATGAGACCCACTGAAGGGTGACAGAGCCTGTGTTGCCTCATCTTTGGAGGTGGATAGGTGGTCTCTCCTGCCATTTTTGCCACATTGCTTGGGACTGCTGAGGACTTTTATTAATGTATCCTACGGTACAGTACGGGTTAAGTAACTTATTGTTTTGTAAAGTGTTTTGAAGATTACAGTAAGGGTTAATAAGATATGCTAAGATTCAAATTAATGTAGACACTGAAGATTTTCCATTCTTCACTTCTAGATATTCATAACTCGATTTAGAGAGAACACCACACTTTTATCAGTGGGATAAATAGATATACAATTCTTTGAGGACGGGCTCCTGTATTCTTATGAGGAGTAATAAATTTATTTGTTCGGGAAATTATACATGCACCTATACACGTAAAACTAAAGTGAATTCTTATTCAGATCTTATCCTATGTTATATCATCAGCAAGGTACGTAAGATATAGATGAGTTGTTTACAGAGCGTTTTACCATTCAGTCTCTTAATTGAGTATTATTAATTATCACACTTCATGACCTATAATTCACGTAGTGTTCATTTGAGTTATTTCTAACTTTGTATTTAACGTCGCATTAATTATCCGCCTGGCGAGGATATTTTCAGTCACGCATACATGACTATTGTATTTATCTAAACCATTTATGAACTTGTATTCATTACTTTGACTCTTTGAGTTCTTTGAGTTAATTCTCCTGTAAACTTTGCCTTAACATAAAGGTTAAACTTAAATCAAATAGTACCTTAATTACCATAACCTCAGTGCTGTATGTATGCCATCGCAGTAACTAATATTTACACTCAGCGCGTAGCTACCTTGCCCCCCTAAATTCCCTTCAAGGTACTATTATTTTATTGTTTGAGACTAAATCTCTCTGTGTACACCTGTTTTGTGTTTACGATAGAACATTCGATCAGTATATTTGTACTATTGTATAACCTAATCTACTGTCTCCTAGGTCATCAGTTATCCTAGGACCCATTCCATTTATGCTTCATATTTAGTATTCGTCGAAGTGATTCCTTACTCTAGAAGGGTTTTCGATTCCTATGTACCAATATCTGATTTGTACCCTAGCCAATTAAGGAATAAAACTTGTGAAACTCAATTGTGTATTCTGTGGCATTGATTATTATTGTTGCATGATTTATAACATTGAAGTTAGTTACGCTCCAGTGAGAATGTTCAGATTTCCCATTCTTTCCTAAGGTGGAAAACGCGAAATCATTATAAAGCACGTTAAATTATAACGTCGCATAACAAGTAGATTAAAGAATTATCTTCTAGACCATTACATTAACTATGTACTATGATGGCCATTATGTGATAGCATAGTTTAATGTGTAATTATTATTATTTTGTTTTGTTAATTTTACTAACACATTCCCGTTGTCATAAATATATTAATGTAAATGACCCTGAGGGCATATATACCAGCTGGTATCCAGCCCTCTTTGTCATGAACTGCATTTATTTGTTTATATGTATTGCTTATTTTGTAAGCTAAACGTTCATGACAATAAAATATTTTGAATTGAATTTAATTTTGAATTGAAAAGTTGAAATACTTGGCATGCATACTAAAGGGTGCCAGAATAGGTTTTAGCGCAATTCGTTTTGTCCCCTCATCCGCCGGGAGAGGGGGATGAAGCCCCTCTCCCCAAGATAGACAGCCCATATTTTGATTTTCCCCTGGTACCTCAACTAGTATTAAATAATATGATCGTAGCTTATAACATAATGCATATACATTAATTAGCAATAGAGAGAAAGTAACACTAATTTATTATATAATATAACATTAAAATAAATAAAGTAAACACAGTGAAAAGAGAATATCGATAAGGATAGTAATATTTAGAAACGTAAGCTAATGATTAATAATCTACAGAACATATAATTATAATTATAATAGTAATAGTAATAAGAAATGGCTAAAAATCGTAAATACAAACTTCCATCTGATGATAATGTACGACAGGTTGGGAGAGAGGTATCCTGACCAGGATTCGAACCCACTCATTCCAGGTATATTTGGGAGAGTCGAGCACCGTAGCCACTCGGCCATGAGCGGATACAAGGAAAGCAACCTTAGTTTTTATTTAAAAAAACAGGTTATAGTATCGTGGAGGACTATGCCTTCGAAGACATGGTGAGTTTTTTAGACTTCAACCATGACTAGTTTACACTTCCCCCAGCCAAGTCGGCTAAGTGATACGATTTTAATTGTGCTGGTACTATTATGGAACCTCTCTGAATGACAAATATCTAATGATAATGTACGACAGGTTGGGAGAGAGGAATCCTGGTCAGGATACCTCTCTCCCAACCTGTCGACAACATTATAAAACAAAAATAATCAAACTAATATGAAATAACAAGGCAAAAAAACAAATATTGTACTCACCAGCAGCTGAAACCTCCCGAGCCAGCCACCCGCAGGTCACTAGTAGCCAGGATACATAATGGGGGTACCTGGCCGCCATCTTGGTACCCTCACACTCGGTTGGTCACAGGAAGAACTATAATCTCCGCTTCTCTCGCCTCATCTTCGTTTCTAAGGTTTCTATCCCTTAACTTTTCATATTTGGTAGTTCAGTTTTTGTATTCCGTTTCCGAATTTCTTCTATGTTTTCTATTATTTTGCAATAGATAACTTATGCTTTATATTTTGTTCCTAGTTCGCCATTTTATAATGTCTTTGCTTTGTAATATTTTGTTTTATTGTTTTTATTGTGGGTTTTTTTTAAATAATAATGTTCAGTAAATATTCATATACTATGATATCACCTCTGTCTAATGTCCATCTATCAAAATATACACAATAGTTCTAGCATAACTAAAACCACGAATTTAGCATTATTCCAGTTACTGTGTCACACCATATTATAAAATAGTCATATACAGTATATTAGATCATTATGTACATTACTTATAAAATTATGTGATAGTGTAATTGCCTTGATAATTGATATTCATAGCACTTGATCACAGAAAAGTTAGTCATTTTGCATCACTAATTTTCTCTTCATAGTGCCCTTTATTTTGTGTTCACTATTTTGTGTGGACTTATTTTGTATACACTTTATTTTGTATTCACTTTATTTTGAATTGACTTATTCTGTGTTCATTACATTTTTTGTTCACTTAATTTTGTCTTCACTAATTAGTGTTCACTATATTTGGTGTTCACTGTATTTTGTGTTCACCTTATTTTGTGTTCACTTTATCTTGTACTCCCATTAATATGTGTCAACTTTATTTTCTGTTCACTTTAGATTGTGATCAGTATATTTTGTGTTCACATTATTTTATGTTCACTTTATATTGTGATCACTATACTTTGTATTCACATTATTTTCTGTTCACGTTTTGTTCTTTTTCACTTCTGCGGTAAAAAAAATGAATAAAACATACAATGTAATTGGTATATATAAAAGAATGTGTTGATTAATAGTAAAAACGCACAGATTTCCGCACACCTCATGTTCATCAATAACGGGTTTTTTTTTTCTGGACTCCCATCTCCCTCATGATAAGCCCCATTAATGTTCAGATTTTAACCCTTTGGCTGCGGCCTTGTTTGGGCTATTTAGGGCATATTCAGGCACTCCTTAATGATAAATCAAGCATCTGCATTAAATGAAGTGTATTCTGCCGAAAACTAGGCGAAAATAGCTTCAAAATGACACCAGAACGGACCGTATACGTGGTCTGGTTCACCCGCAGTGATCCCAGTGAAACGCGGGAACCTCGCTATTATGTAACACTCGCTCGCTTGGCTGCATTTATGAGAGAGAGAGAGAGAGAGACACGCGCGAGACACAGCCTAGCTCAGTGAGCTGCTGGGTGCTCTGAGGGTCGGAGGTGGGCCCCTCACGCTCCCGCCCACTGTCACTCGATTTTTACATTTTTTACAGGCTTTTAAAGCCTGGAAATTGCTGTAACTTGCCAAAACATTCCAGAACGTCACCCGCAGCGAAAGGGTTAAGACGTTCGCCCCATTAGTTTGGTGATTTGAAGACCTTTCACCCCATTTCCTAGACAATTTTAAGACCTTTCGTGCCATTTAGGTGTCGATTTTTACATGGCAAGCAAAATCGAGCCTGCATTTTTGGGAAACCGGCCTTTGGCCGGGACATTATTCTACCGAAAAATATATGCATTTAACTCGAAGAGGGCTATTTTAAAAGCTTAATTGAGGTCTAGAGAGTAAAACAAAAATCATAATAATAATTATTAATATAGCCTAATTAAATAAATATAAAATATATATACATATATATATATAATATAGATATATATATATATATATATATATATATATATATTTAATATATATATATATATATATATATATATATATATATATATATAATATATATATATATATATATATATATATATACATCATCAAATAAGTAAAATATATAAATAAATTAGTATAATATATATTAGTCCCCCACAAGTCGGGAGTATCAACAATATGAAAGCAAATCTACATGTATATGCACAAACAAACACAACATATACATGTATATGCACAAACAAACACAACATATACATGTATATGCACAAACAAACACAACATATACATGTATATGCACAAACAAACACAACATATACATGTATATGCACAAACAAACACAACATAACATGTATATGCACAAACAAACACACATATACATGTATATGCACAAACAAACACAACATATACAGTATATGCACAAACAAACACATCATATACATGTATATGCACAAACAAACACAACATATACATGTATATGCACAAACAAACACAACATATACATGTATATGCACAAACAAACACAACATATACATGTATATGCACAAACAAACACAACATATACATGTATATGCACAAACAAACACATCATATACATGTATATGCACAAACAAACACAACATATACAGTAACTGTCATTTAGTCCCTTCAGTTCTATGATTCCGATTTGTATTATATAATGGCTGCTGTTAAACGATGGCATTCAGCCTAGCACGAACCTCTAGCAATAAAAGCGGCAAAGTATATTTCATTTATTCTTTTGACTCCCACAGATCCCTTCTAAACGGAATAAAGTCGTGTAACAATAGCCAGAATAAAATTAAACAAATCGTCATGATAAACTAAACAAGTTAAGGCGGGAGGGTTTATTTAGTGGTTAATTAATTTATTAATTTATAATTTTGTGTTTAGTTTCCTCCCTTGACCTCCATCATATCCCGTTGTAGATACCGTTGTAGACAAATGTGTACAGTTATCGGTAGAAAAATGTCCAGGTCAAAGGCCGGTTCTTCCTAAATTACAGGCTCTCTATCGATCGCTAGGAAAAAATCGACATCTAAATGGCACGAAAGGTCTTATAAATATTGACAATGATATTGTGCGAAAATTCTTAAAAATCGCCTAACTAATGGGCTGAACGTCTTAAAACCTGAAAACTAATTGGGCTAAATGTGAGGGAGAGTTGGCCAGAAAAGAAAAAACCCATCCATCTCTTTTTAAGTAAACATCAGCACAATGCACAGTATAAAAGGGTTCACGTATACTGTAGTAAACATCAGCACAATGCACAGTATAAAAGGGTTCACGTATACTGTAGTAAACATCAGCACAATGCACAGTATAAAAGGGTTCACGTATACTGTAGTAAACATCAGCACAATGCACAGTATAAAAGGGTTCACGTATACTGTAGGGTATATATTATTATCAAGGGTATTATAGACAACATTTAGACACGCACATTCTCTCTCTCTCTCTCTCTCTCTCTCTCTCTCTCTCTCTCTCTCTCTCTCTCTCTCTCTCTCTCTCTCTCTCATTAACCCATCCAATCACACACATACACTCACTAACCCACACAAAAATACATTTTGTTCCTATGTGTATGAAGGAGACAAAAAACAGGGTTGCCTGTACGAGTGTCTCCCCCAAAACCAAATGAGTGACAGAGCCAAATTCAAGGGACGTTGGGGTCAAAATGCCTGGACACACAAAGTTGACAGCAGTTTAAATCATAGGATGAAGAAAAGTCTGATTGAGGGAGAGAATTCCAGAGTTCACTTGTTGAGTAGAAGAAAGATTGAGAAAATTTGTCAATCCTTAGGTTGGAGAGCTGGACAGAATAGGAGTGGGACTGTTTAAAGGAGGGTGCCTCGCACTCGCAACAATGGAGGCGGTATGCACTGAGAGAACCCTGAAGAGCTTATCCACAATAACCCACTCACTCACACACACAAACCCACTAACCCACATAAACACACATAAATACCCCTCCAAATTCCTACCCCTCCAAATTCCAACTCCTCCCACTAACCTAACTACCATCGACCCCGGGCAGGAATTTGAAGGTAAGCCAGACACATAAGGACCGATTGAATTTACTATCACCCGACCACTTAGGTCCACACACGCCAGCATTCCAGATCAGGCGCACGACTAAAGTATTCCAGGGGTGAGGGGGAGGGAAGGGGGGGAAGGGGGGGGGGGTAATTATTACTGAAGGATTTGGTTTGCAATATACTGTACTGGCCCTATTTATTATTACTGAAGGAGTTGGTTTGCAATATACTGTACTGGCCCTATTTATTATTACTGAAGGAGTTGGTTTGCAATATACTGTACTGGCCCTATTTATTATTACTGAAGGATTTGGTTTGCAATATACTGTACTGGCCCTATTTATTATTACTGAAGGATTTGGTTTGCAATATACTGTTCTGGCCCTATTTATTATTTATTTATATATATTATTTATTTACTTATTTATTTATTTATTTTGTGTACTCTCTAAAATCCCTATAACATAACATAGAACTTCCTCTACACCTACTTCAAGCTAAATTTGTAAATTTTTCGGCAGAAAAATGTCCCCGCTACAGGCGGGTTTACTCCAAATATTGTTGGCTCGCTGTCGCTCGCCAAGACAAAATCAATCCATCAATACTCTTTATTTCATAATATACATTAATAAAATATATATTACATATTTGTTGTTTTAAAACAAAAACAGTAGATATTTAGTAACCAGGTATGCGAAGTAGCTGTAACAACAATCACCTGGTAAGATTCAAGTTATATATGGGGGTTCGTCTTGGTTCGTGTAGCTGCAACAACAATCACCTGGTAAGATTCAAGTTATATATGGGGGTTCGTCTTGGTTCGTGTAGCTGCAACAACAATCACCTGGTAAGATTCAAGTTATATATGGGGGTTCGTCTTGGTTCGTGTAGCTGCAACAACAATCACCTGGTAAGATTCAAGTTATATATGGGGGTTCGTCTTGGTTCGTGTAGCTGTAACAACAATCACCTGGTAAGATTCAAGTTATATATGGGGGTTCGTCTTGGTTCGTGTAGCTGCAACAACAATCACCTGGTAAGATTCAAGTTATATATGGGGGTTCGTCTTGGTTCGTGTAGCTGCAACAACAATCACCTGGTAAGATTCAAGTTATATATGGGGGTTCGTCTTGGTTCGTGTAGCTGCAACAACAATCACCTGGTAAGATTCAAGTTATATATGGGGGTTCGTCTTGGTTCGTGTAGCTGCAACAACAATCACCTGGTAAGATTCAAGTTATATATGGGGGTTCGTCTTGGTTCGTGTAGCTGCAACAACAATCACCTGGTAAGATTCAAGTTATATATGGGGGTTCGTCTTGGTTCGTGTAGCTGCAACAACAATCACCTGGTAAGATTCAAGTTATATATGGGGGTTCGTCTTGGTTCGTGTAGCTGCAACAACAATCACCTGGTAAGATTCAAGTTATATATGGGGGTTCGTCTTGGTTCGTGTAGCTGCAACAACAATCACCTGGTAAGATTCAAGTTATATATGGGGGTTCGTCTTGGTTCGTGTAGCTGCAACAACAATCACCTGGTAAGATTCAAGTTATATATGGGGGTTCGTCTTGGTTCGTGTAGCTGCAACAACAATCACCTGGTAAGATTCAAGTTATATATGGGGGTTCGTCTTGGTTCGTGTAGCTGCAACAACAATCACCTGGTAAGATTCAAGTTATATATGGGGGTTCGTCTTGGTTCGTGTAGCTGCAACAACAATCACCTGGTAAGATTCAAGTTATATATGGGGGTTCGTCTTGGTTCGTGTAGCTGCAACAACAATCACCTGGTAAGATTCAAGTTATATATGGGGGTTCGTCTTGGTTCGTGTAGCTGCAACAACAATCACCTGGTAAGATTCAAGTTATATATGGGGGTTCGTCTTGGTTCGTGTAGCTGCAACAACAATCACCTGGTAAGATTCAAGTTATATATGGGGGTTCGTCTTGGTTCGTGTAGCTGCAACAACAATCACCTGGTAAGATTCAAGTTATATATGGGGGTTCGTCTTGGTTCGTGTAGCTGCAACAACAATCACCTGGTAAGATTCAAGTTATATATGGGGGTTCGTCTTGGTTCGTGTAGCTGCAACAACAATCACCTGGTAAGATTCAAGTTATATATGGGGGTTCGTCTTGGTTCGTGTAGCTGCAACAACAATCACCTGGTAAGATTCAAGTTATATATGGGGGTTCGTCTTGGTTCGTGTAGCTGGACCCACACGATCCGAGACTGTATCACATCCAAGTCGTTGCATGAAATATCTATCTCATAATTAACTTTGAATAATTTATATATGCTTGTAAGTAGGTTACCGTTTTGAAGAAAAGGCATATTTAATTTAATTAATGTAACATTAGATCGCATAAGTCTGTGGTAGTATCGTGCTTGAACTAAAGCCAGGTGATGTTTAAGCAGCAACTGATCACACACCTCCGCTACTTCATGACTGCTAGCGTAGGAGGGAACATTCATAATACGCTTTAATTCTTTACTTATTGCTATCTCAAATGTTTTGGAAACGTTCGTAGATAAAAAAAATCTTTGTCACAAGTTAAGGCCATAATCAGGTCGACAAAAGGCTTTAACAATATATAAGAGTTAAAATTAGTTCTCTTAAAATATCTTATTATTGAATTGAAAGAAGAATAAAAGGCGTTCAGTCGAAGTTCTACGTCGTCTCGATCCTGTTGATTTGAGGTGAATATGTGTCCTAAATATTTATACGATCTTACCACCCCTAGGTTATCATTTCCGAGGGTTATATTATTTGCTGATATTTTATTAGATTTACTGATTACCATACATTTCGTTTTTTCTTTGTTTATTTGCAGTTTATGTTTGTCTATTTCAAGTAATAATTTCTGATACAGAATAGTCATTGAATTTCTAGTGTAAGATAACAATACTAAGTCGTCTGCATAGGCCATTACAAATTAACTCTATGAATTCCTAAGGTACATCCTTCTTCTATGTTAGATATCTCTCGTATAATGTCGTCTATGTACAATTTAAAAAGTAATGGAGAGAGTACACCCCCCTGCCTTACACCTTGTTCCGCAGGACAGAGACGGCCATGTTACTCGCTCCACACCACCTCGGCAGACTGGTTACGCAAATAGTGCATCACCAGTGCATGACAAGAACGAAAAAATATTTCTGATTGGGGATATGAATGGTAAGGTGGGTGATAGGAAAGTTGATGGAGTGGTGGGAGGGTGGTGGGTACCGTCAGAGGTGAATGGGAATGGTAGTGCACTTGTGGACATATGTGTGGGGAGGAGGCTGTGGATAGCCAACACCTTCTTCCGACACAAAATGATACACAGGTACACATGGAAAGTGGTGTGGACGATGAAGGATAAGACAATGGTGGAACGAAAGTCACTGATTGATTATATATGTGTGGATGAACGAATGAAGACATCTGTGCTGGATGCTAGGGTGTATAGGGGTATTGGAGGGGGTCTGTCTGATCAATATGTAGTAGTAGCTAAAATTAGGATACAAAATAAGTGGGTGAGGAGAGGTGGAGGGAGGCGAGAGGAAGGTGGAATGGTGAGGAGGGTGGAGAGGCTACAGGAGGAGGAGATCAGGGAAGAGTACAGGAGAGCAGTAAAATGACGACTAGGTGGGTTCGACCTGGAAGATATGGAGGAAGTGGAGGATATGAGCAAGGTGTTTAAAGAAGAAATCTGTGCAGCATGTGAGGAGGTGTGTGGGGTAAGGAGAAGAGGGAGGTGAGTGAAAGGTACAGCATGGTGGACAGAAGAGGTAAAAATAGCTGTGGAAGATAAGAAGAAAGCGTGTAGGTAGTGGTTGGGTAGTAGAGGGAATCTAGATTTGGAGAGGCAGAAACGAGCGAGGTACATGGAGAGAAAGAGAGTAGTGAAGGAAAGTAAGAGAAGAGTAGATAAGGAATTTGGGAGGAATCTGAGTGTAAAATGGAGGTAGTGTAAGAAACTGTTCTGGAAAGAAGTCAATAAAGTTAGGGAAGGTAGCAAGGGACTAAGTAAGGGTGTGAAAGATAAGAATGGGAGAATGCTAGCCGAGAAGCATGAGAGAGTCGAAAGATGGAGGGAGTACTTCAGCGAGTTGCTAAATGTAAGGAATGAAGAGCCAGCAAACATAGTTGGATATGGTATAGGAGGGAGAAGAGGAGAAGTACTGAAGGAGGAGGTGGGAATCAGGAGGTCAGAAGTGTGGGAAGCCATGAAAAGAGTGAAGTTGGGGAAAGCACCAGGAACAGATGGAGTGTGTGGGGCAATGTTGAGGTATGGTGGTGAGATAGTGATCGAATGGGTAAGGAAAATGTGCAAATTAGCATGGGAGAAGGGGAGTGCACCCGATGACTGGAAGACTGGCATAATAGTTCCCCTATATAAGGGCAAAGGGGAATGAGGAGTGTGTGGTACCCACCGAGGGATATGTCTTTTAAGCGTAGTAGGGAAGGTGTACAGTAGGGTAGTGATTGAGAGAGTGAGAGTGAGAACAGAGAAATGGAGGGGCGACGAGCAGGGAGGTTTTAGGAAGGGAAGAGGATGTGTAGATCAGATTTTTACCCTGAATTATGTTGTGGAGAAATATCTGGAGAAGCAACAAAAGGTGTATGTTGCCTTTATGGACTTGGAGAAGGCCTATGACAGAGTGGATAGAGAAGGTATGTGGAAAGTACTTAGAATATACGGAGTAGATGGCAAGTTGCTGAAAGCAGTGAAGAGCATGTATGAGGGTGCAAAGGAGGCAGTACGTGTGAAGAATGAGCAGAGCGAGTTCTTTGACCTGAATGTTGGGTTGAAACAGGGGTGTGTGATGTCCCCGTGGTTGTTTACTGTATATATGGATGAAGTCATGAAAGAAATACTAGGAAGAACAGTGGATGTTGGTGTATCGCTGAAAAGGGAGGGAAATGAGTGGATACTGTCTATACTGCTGTTTGCGGGTGATACAGTTCTGATGAGTGATAATGAATGGGAGTTGCAGGGGCTGGTAAATGAGTTTGGAACAGTGTGCGAAAAACGGGATTTGAAGGTGTTACGACCGGGACTACGAATAAAACAAGGGCAATCAATGATTGGACTAGTAATAGGGCACTATGCAACAACAGTACGCTAGATCCAATCCCTCAAACTTATATGCCGGCGAACAAAACACCTATACCCTCCAAGGTTAATCTGCGATAGCGGGGTATCCTTAACTGGGCATAAATGTACTCTACTTCAGGCTAACCTGCACTGGTATAGCCTTATAACAAACAAGATGCAAGTTACGTTAAAATGCATAAAAAGGAATCTATGGAAAGATCAATTAAATCACTGCAAGATTTAATACAATAAAAAGATGCTTCAATATAGTTACTCTAAACAACAATAAACTCTTCACTCCTATCTGAAGGAAAGTGAAGTATAGTCCTACAGCATAGACCTGGAAACTTCTGAAGAAAGTCTGATGCTCATAAGATGCTCGTACTGATTTAGAACTATATAAAGGCAGGAGGCAGGACACCACACATGTAAATCGAATACACTAAAAGATAGGACATATAATGTTAACTGACACGAGAATACTATAAATGCGCAACGGTAGCAATGCTCGACACTAAAAGAAGTACTTCCTCATCAACGAAACAGTCTGCTATGGTTGTGCGGCTCAGCAACAACCTAGACTAATAAATGCTGTGAATAATAATGCGCACATATCAAAGAGCTTATATTAAATACTAACAAATGTCTACTCGATTAATAATGTCTAGCTGGGATACTCTAGGTAAGGAACTGGGATTGAGCAAGACAGGCTCGTAGCCTAGCGATGTCCTTAAGACTGCATCCTTTAAGTTACGTTAATTGACTAGGGGGCTCTCTCGATAGATCCAGATCACACGTATCTGGTTCTATCCTGGCGACCCTCTAAAGGCAAGCAAAGAGGCAGCAAAGTGTGGAACTGGTACAGGCCAAAACACTCAGTCAACACAATGCTGCACTCGCAAAGGACGCAACCGAAAAGATAACCCAGGCTACCACAGGACCGGTCGAAGTCGTGTAGGTATAAGCAAACCGTACACACATCAGAGACAACGACTACAGTTACCTTATCCCAGTCTAGCATTAAATAAAAGAGCAGAAACACTAAATCAATAATGGAGACACACAAAGTTCTTAACCTATACTAACTAAGAACCCTCAAACCTATTCTAAGTACATATAAATATCTCTGAGGACGGCGCATGCAATACAATGGGCCGGCTATGAAAACCGTATGCAGAACCCAAGGGGAGTGTTGTGCAGTTAATAAAGGTTATAGTATGGAAAGAGAGAATCGAGTGAGAGAAACAGTGATAAAGGTGGTGATCGGGAGAGAGTATGCAAAGGGATGTTAGAAGCACGCGCGCCAAGCCTGTCCTGACGAGGACAGCTCCTGGGGAACCTCATGGAGGAGGTAAGTTACACAGGAGACCGCAAAGGCGCGATGGTCGGCCAATCACGGGCCGAGACGTCACAAGACAGCAGGCGTCATAGGACACAGCCAGACACGCCGTACAATGGCGAGCGAGAGGCAGAAATGCACCCGTACATACAAACACTTACTACCTCCTCGCTCTGAAAGTCTTTCTCATTAACACGCTGGTACTATTATCACTACTGTTGATATAAAATATAACCCGTTGTCACAGACGAAAACAAAGACCACCACTGGACTGTCTGTGACAATGCGATTACTAGGAAAGAAAGAACAACATTCTCTGATAACTGTAGCCCATTTCGATGTCCCTGGCGAGCGCTAGTGGCCAACGAGAGGCGATTCTGCCAACGATGGTAGACGTCACACCCCGCCCAAGATATGGGACGCTCAACATTAGGCGAGCACCATATCTGACAAGGCAGAATGCCGACAAGACCCGCCACACCTAGCCACTCCACCAGAAATGAAATGCAAAGCTCAATCTTAAATAAAACAACATATTAGCATAAAGAAAATCTTACAACCCCTCCCTAACACAATAATATAATTTAGCCTGCTATGCTCCCTGAGCGAGCTTCACAGAGCCCAGCCTACTAAGTGAAAGACAGGTTCAACTTAGGACTTTAGCTATAACATTGGCAACTTACAATTAACTATCAAAAAGAAAGAGTTTTTATGTGATTTTTGATTTAATTTTAATGTTGTTTTTTATGGCTGCTCTACAGGGGCAAGCCTGGTTATTCTCCACTCAAACCCACACACCTGTGGTGATCTACGCCGGATCCTCCACCCTCGACAAACAGTCTGCAATCACATTCTCACAACCGGCAATATGGCGAATGTCTAGATTGTATTCTTGCAACATGAGTGACCAACGTGTCAGCCTCATATTCCGGTTGTGGAATTGGTTCAGAAATTTAAGAGGGTGGTGGTCGGTGTAAATCACCACGACTGGCCCGTAGGCAGGAACATATACTTCAAAGTGCCTGAGCGCCAAAACTATTGCCAGCAGTTCTTTCTCCACCACAGAGTAGTTTTTCTGAGCGGAATTAAACTTCTTGGAAAAGAAACTGACAGGATGCTCCAAACCTTCCTCGTCTGTTTGCATTAAGACGGCACCAGCCCCTACACCGCTGGCATCTGTTGCCAGCTGGAACGGTCTTTCAAAGTCAGGGGCCCTGAGGATTGGGTGAGTGCATAGTAGGTTCTTGACCAGCGAAAAAGCCCTTTCACACTCAGGTGCCCACTTGAACTTTTTCTCTTTTGCTAGCAAATCTGTCAGGGGAGCTAACACAGTAGAATAACCCCGAATGAAGCGGCGATAGTAACCGATCATGCCCAAAAATCTCATGATCTGCCGCTTGGTGGACGGCCTGGGGAACTGGTTAATAGCCTGTATCTTGTTTTTTGGGGGGCACACCTGGCCTAACCCGACCACAAACCCAAGATACTGCACAGTTGCCCGGACAAAGTCGCACTTGCCCAGATTGACCACCAAGCTGGCCTCACTGAGCTTCCGAAACATGGCTTCTATGTGCTCACAGTGACTCTCAAAGTTGACATTGTAGATTATAACGTCATCTAGGTAGACAGTGCAGTTAGGGATGTCAGCTACTAACTCATTCATAAGACTCTGGAAGGATGCTGGGGCATTTTTAAGGCCATACGGCATCACATTGCAACGGTAGGTGTTCCCATCAACCACAAACCCGCATACCCCCTTCGCCCGCTCAGACAAGGGCACCTGCCAGTAGCCTTTCACTAGGTCTACCTTAGTTAGAAACTGTGCCTTACCAATCTTGTCTACACTATCGTCAACACGGGGAAGGGGATAAGCATTGGTGGGAGTCAACCCGTTCAATCTCCGAAAGTCAATGCAGAAGCGAACCTTCCCGTCAGGCTTGGGCTGCAGAGTGACAGGAGATGTCCACCTAACTGCCCCCTTCTCAATCAGCCCCCGTTCCAACATATACTCTAACTCCGCTCTGAGGGCTGGGAGTTTAATGGGTGGAATTCTGTAGGGTACTGATTTAAAGGGGGGTGATCTCCCACGTCCACGTCATGCACCACTCGAGTTGTGAGGCCTGGATGCTCTGCAAACACAGTGGGGTATGAAGCAAACAGGCGCTGGACGGCTGCACGCTGTTGCTCAGGCAGGTGCACTAGAGTACCGTCAGCCACCTGTCTGGAGTTCCCCGCCCACTGGTCAGCAGAGACATGACTCTCCCAGTTATCCTCCACCTGGGCTTCACTGTCCCTCACTCCTTCTCCTCCATGACCACTGCAGGTCAAGACAGGGACAGCGAGAGGCTCAGGAGGGTGCCTCACAAACTCTTTCACCAGATTCACATGGCACAGCTGATTCTTTTTACGCCTATCTGGAGTAGCCACAAGATAGTCTAGGTCAGAGATCTTTTTTACCACCTTATAAGGACCAGCGTACTTGGCAGACAACGGATGACCTGGCAGAGGTAACAGAATCAACACCTCCTGCCCCACCTTAAACTCCCGGAGTTTTGTCTTCTCATCGTACCTGTCCTTCATAAGTGCTTGCGACCCTACCAAATTCCTACCTGCCAACTCTAGGCTTCTCAGCATTCTCTCTCTACTCTCGAGGATATGCTTTAACATGGAACATGGTTTTGCTGTGCCCTCCCAGATTTCTCTAACCATGTTGAGGGGGCCTCTGACCTGATGTCCGAAAACTAACTCGTTGGGACTGAACCCTAGGCTTTCACCAGGTACCTCCCGAGCAGTGAATAATACATAGGGCAACCCAAGATCTCAATCCTTGCAATTCTCAACACAGTAACAACGCAGCATGCTTTTCAGAGTCGAGTGCCACCTCTCCAACACCCCTTGACTCTCTGGGTGATAGGCTGAAGAGACAACTGTACTGATACCGTGCTGCTGCATGGTCTGTTTGAAAAGGTTAGAAGTAAAGTTGGACCCTTGGTCTGACTGCAATTCCTGCGGGTACCCGTACCTAGAACAGTACAATAGCAAGTTATGAACAACAGTCTTAGCAGTACCATTTCGCATGGGGTATGCATCTGGATAACGAGTGGCTACATCCATGATTGTGAGGAGGAACTTGTTGCCTGCACTAGTAGGGGGTAGAGGGCCAACCAGGTTGATTATAACCTTACTGAATGGTGGCCCGATTACAGGAATAGGGTGTAACGGAGCCTTGGGAATACACTGGTTTGGTTTACCTACTGTCTGGCAGGTACTGCACATTGCCACCCATGACGCCACATGTGCCTTCATACCTGGCCACCAAAACAATTTCGCCAATGCTGCTACCGTCTTACGTACACCCAAATGCCCTGCCAACGGTACATCATGCGCCAACCTCAGTAGGCTATCACGGCACACACTAGGCACTACCAACTGGTCAACCACTCTCGACCCACCCTCCCAACTCCGTCTGGGATATAGAAAACGCCTGTACAATATGCCCTCCACACGAAAGAAGTCCCCCGGCTTTGCATCCCCGTCCTCATCAAGTTCAATCGCACCGTTACTACACTTCTGAAGCTCAGGATCATCTATCTGCAGCCGACAGATATCCGAAGGAGCCAATCTATCTAAGTGCTCCCGGAGCAACTTATGGCCTCCCCCGATACTGGACGGTTCGATCCTATCTTGCTTAAGTGTGTAACGTTGCTGTCTCAGAGTTTTCTCACGCCCTACCTCCTCACCAAGTGTGACAGGTTCTGGGGCCTCTCCGGACCTAAACATTGGTGCTAATACTGAGTCGCCAAGAAGAGCCGCTGGATCAAAATTCACAAAACTTCTCCCAACTATAGCTTTCTCCTTCCGACCGTTCCTCCGCTGGTCTAGAGACTGAAGAATAGGCTGTGACACCTTAGATGCACAAGATCGGGTGACAACACACGCCATCTGCTGTAATTGACACCTCTCGACCAACTCCTGCCAAGTGCCGAGAGGGTGGCCGACGTGAGTAGGGAGTACTCACGTCGGCCGCCCTCTCGGCAACGCGACTAAGGGTGGAACCTCAGAAGTAGGCACCGCAAAGTCGTTCCCGAGAAGAAGGTCGACGCCCGCTACTGGCAGTTTCTCTACGATTCCAACATCTATCTCTCGTGTCACACCATCAACCAACGAGTATTACCGTGTAGCATAAATACCCTGCACCACAACTACCCGTGCCGCGTTTATAGGTTGGCCTGTAAAGTTTTTCATCAGAATCTGGGATGTACCTGTATCACGCAACAACTCCAACCCATGCTTGCAACCAGCCCAACTCACGCAGCCACGCCCTCTATGGTCGCAAAAAGCATCGCGGACAGGTTTCGAGCCTTCCGGACACTCCTTCACTGGCTGTGCCCCCGCATCTGACATTTCACCCCAGGTAGACGCAGAAGACCTCAGAGACACCCCAATGTTGCTAGCCAAAGACACGACTGCTGCAGGTTGGTTACTAGGGCAGGAACGTGCAAAATGGCCCTTTTTATGACACTTAAAACACTCTACTTCACCCTTGGACTTCCCCTGAGGTGGGGAAGGGCCCTGACCTTTCTTAACACCTTACGAGCGGCCTAGGCGGTAATTTATATGTACCGCCCAGCGGGTTGTTTTTACCCTAAATAGGGTTGTTTATGTGATAATTTTCATGCCTAAATAAGAGCCAGAGCGTAAAACAAGTATCTTGTAAAACTCTGTTTATCCCTGAAAGGGCATAAACAGAGCTTTCCAATGACACCCTAATCATCCTCGTACGACCGTTGGTTCTCTTGCAACGATCGTGCAACACGAGTGCAAAAACCATGTAATTAGGTAGTTTCCCTACATAATTCCCTGTGTAGCAAGTGCGTGAGGGTGGAGGAGGTTGGGATTCATGTCAGTAGGTCCGCCGCAGTGGTCTGGAGCAGTCATAAGCTTGCTACGCTCCTCCCACTACTCATCTCTCTCTCTCAGCAACATTACGTGGTGAAAATGGCACACGACATAAGTTGTGAACCGCCACTTAGTCCATATTTATTTCACACAACATAAGTTGCTCGCCGCCAAAGAAGGGTTAAACGGGACGGTTTTTGGTTTGTGATTAAAATTAGTATCATTGCTCTTACTTTTGTTATTAAATGTTGCATCACTGACTCGGGGGGATGGAGTGTTGTGCCCCTTGTTAACTACATCGGTCCATTGTGCAGACCCGCACCCACGAATCAGCGATAATCTCAGGTCAGCCAACTCAGCTGCCTCTTGTAGAGTTTTAGGATGTTTCTCTTTGAGGTTCAAAGTCAGGTCGCCGCCTGTGCATTTAAAAAATTGCTCTAGAAGGAATAACTGCTCAAGCTCTTCGAACGTCGTCACCTTCTCTGACCTCAGCCAATTTCTCAAAGCATCAGACAGTTCCCGGGCATGTTCTAGAAAAGTGCACTCACGACCCTTCGTAACACCCCGAAACTTCAACCTATATGTCTCTGGTTGTAAATCGTACGCCCGCAGAACAGCTTCCTTCAATACCTCATAATCGATGCAAGACTCCAAGGGCAACGCATCATATGCCTTGAGTCCTTTGCCAACCAACCTAGAGGAAACAAGGGCTGCCCACTTAACCTCGGGCCATTGGTGCTCCCGGCACTTCTCAAAACGCAGGAAAAACTCGGTGACACCCGATTCGTCAAATGCAGGGACTAACTTAAGAAGGTGCGATAAAGACTGATCAAGACCTCGATTCCCAGAACCGAGACGCTGCCCTGTCGACTCCACCCGAGACTTCTCAAGCTCTACGTCTGCACAGTACTTCGTAGCTTCAACCTGAAGCTCAGCCTCACGTATGGCCTTTCTCTCCTCAGCCTGAATCCTAAGCTCAGATTCCCGCTGCTGCTGCTGCTGCCTGAGCTCAGCCTCATACTTTCGTTGCTCGAGCTCAGCCTCATGCTTTCGCTGCTCGAGTTTGGCGAGTTCGAGCTGAAACAATATCTCGGAAGACAAACCCTGAAGAGGGGGTGCTACTATTGGGGACCCACCCCGTGAATCACCTAGAGGCATACCCAACCGCCAGCGGGCATCGGCCTGCGGGAACTTACCCGGTTCCGGAGCCCGAGGGGGCACCATGATAGGAGTCGAGTGGAATGGAGGCGGGGCAGAAGGTGCCCCAGCTCCCGCTCCACCCGAAGCCCCACGCACCCCACCGAGCACCCAGGCAACCAGCTCACCTCTCGACAAACCGCTAGTACCGGACAACCCTAAGACCGTGGCTACACACTGCAGTCCGTACCGGTCTAGCCCCGACACCCGATCCGCCGACACAGGCTCCTCCAAAAAAGTCCGAGCATCCTCCTCATTGTTCACCACCCGAACGCCGTTAGACAACTCCACCTTCTCCACCTCCTCGCCTGCTTCCCGTACTGTGTCCTCACTGTGCACTGATCCGTCGTTCGACATAGTGTCCACCGGAAATCCTCAACGTTTATAAAAAAAAAAAAGTACCTAAACTCTCATGTAGCACTATTCACTCAAAAAATGCTTGAAGACAACTCAAGTGCTATACTACGTTGCCAAAAAAAAAATCCAACGTGTCCAAAATATTCCTCAAAAACAAATGTCCACTGCCAAACTGTGAGAAATAACAATCGACCCCAAACGGTGATTACAAAAAAAAAAATCTCCACAAAAAAAATCCTGCAATTATTTCTTAGTTCACTAAATCCTAGACTAAGGTCGCCATTTGTTATGACGACTAAGATAAGATACTAGGCAAGGTCGCCATTTGTTACGACCGGGACTACGAATAAAACAAGGGCAATCAATGATTGGACTAGTAATAGGGCACTATGCAACAACGGTACGCTAGATTCAAACCCTCGAACTTATATGCCGGCGAACAAAACACCTATACCCTCCAAGGTTAATCTGCGATAGCAGGGTATCCTTAACTGGGCATAAATGTACTCTAATTCAGGCTAACCTGCACTGGTATAGCTTGATAACAAACAAGATGCAAGTTACGTTAAAATGCATAAAAAGGAATCTATGGAAAGATCAATTAAATCACTGCAAGATTTAATACAATAAAAAGATGCTTCAATATAGTTACTCTAAACAACAATAAACTCTTCACTCCTATCTGAAAGAAAGTGAAGTATAGTCCTACAGCATAGACCTGGAAATTTCTGAAGAAAGTCTGATGCTCATAAGATGCTCGTACTGATTTAGAACTATATAAAGGCAGGAGGCAGGACACCACACGTGTAAATCGAATACACTAAAAGATAGGACATATAATGTTAACTGACACGAGAATACTATAAATGCGCAACGGTAGCAATGCTCGACACTAAAAGAAGTACTTCCTCATCAATGAAACAGTCTGCTATGGTTGTGCGGCTCAGCAACAACCTAGACTAATAAATGCTGTGAATAATAATGCACACATATCAAAGAGCTTATATTAAATACTAACAAGTGTCTACTCGATTAATAATGTCTAGCTGGGATACTCTAGGTAAGGTTGAGCAAGACAGGCTCTTAACCTAGCAATGTCCTTAAGACTGCATCCTTTAAGTTACGTTAATTGACTAGGGGGCTCTCTCGATAGGTCCAGATCACATGTATCTGGTTCTATCCTGGCGACCCTCTAAAGACAAGCAGAGAGGCAGCAAAGTGTGGAACTGGTACAGGCCAAAACCCTCAGTCAACACAATGTTGCACTCGCAAAGGACGCAACTGAAAAGACAACCCAGGCTACCACAGGACCGGTCGAAGTCGTGTAGGTATAAGCAAATCGGAGACAACGACTACAGTTACCTTATCCCAGTCTAGCATTAAATAAAAGAGCAGAAACACTAAATCAATAATGGAGACACACAAAGTTCTTAACCTATACTAACTAAGAACCGTCAAACCTATTCTAAGTAAATGTAAATATCTCTGAGGACGGCGCATGCAATACAATGGGCCGTCTATGAAAACTGTATGCAGAACCCAAGGGGAGTGTTGTGCAGTTAATAAAGGTTAGAGTATGGAAAGAGGGAATCGAGTGAGAGAAACAGTGATAAAGGTGGTGATCGGGAGAGAGTATGCAAAGGGATGTTAGAAGCACGCGCGCCAAGCCTGTCCTGACGAGGACAGCTCCTGGGGACCCTCATGGAGGAGGTAAGTTACACAGGAGACCGCAAAGGCGCGATGGTCGGCCAATCACGGGCCGAGGCGTCACAAGACAGCAGGCGTCATAGGACACAGCCAGACACGCCGTACAATGGCGAGCGAGAGGCAGGAATGCACCCGTACATACAGACACTTACTACCTCCTCGCTCTGAAAGTCTTTCTCGTTGACACGCTGGTACTATTATCACTACTGTTGATATAAAATATAACCCGTTGTCACAGACGAAAACAAAGACCACCACTGGACTGTCTGTGACAATGCGATTACTAGGAAAGAAAGAACAACATTCTCTGATAACTGTAGCCCATTTCGATGTCCCTGGCGAGCGCTAGTGGCCAACGAGAGGCGATTCTGCCAACGCTGGTAGACGTCACAAAGGTAAATGCGGGGAAGAGCAAGGTTATGGTGTTTGAAAGGAGTGAAGTCACAGAGTGTGAGATGAAATTGAACGGTCAGGCTATGGAGATCATCAGCTCTTTTAAGTATCTGGGCAGTGTGTTGAGTAAAGATGGGACTATGGATAAAGAAGTGTGGGAGAGGGTACAACAGGGGAAGAGGGTTGTAGGAACGTTGAAAGCAGTAACAAGAAATAGAGTGGTCAGTATGGAAGTGAAGAAGTCCTTGCATGACAGTGTGGTAATCCCGTCACTAACTTACGGAAACGAAGCATGGACGTTCGGGAAGAGACTCAGACCAAGAGTGAGAGCGGTGGAAATTAGTTACTTGAGAATTGTGTGCGGAGTTACATGGAGGGATAGACAAACGAATGAGGAAGTAAGAAGGAGGTGTGGTGTGGAGGTAGATGTGCTGGAAAGTGTGAAGAGGAACAACTTGAGATGGTTCGGCCATATGGAACGTATGGAAAGCGAGAGAATGACGATGAGGGTGTACGAGAGCGAGGTGGAAGTACAGAGAGGGAGATGTGCACCGAAGGAGAGGTGGAAGGATGGATTAAGGAAGTATAAAAATTATGCATGAAGGCGGTGCTGGTGGGAGGAGGGGCGTCGACTGACTGGAGACAGAGGTGCATGGGGCGATTCGTTCGTGGCCACCCCTTCGGGGATCACGGCATCAGGCAATAGATAGATAGATAGATAGGGACATATCTTTCTAAAAGTTTATTGCCGAATAAAAAATGAATAACTTTATCAAAGGCCTTGGAGAGATCAACAAACATTACTAGAATTTGTTTACCTTTATTAAAGGTATTATTCATTATTTCTTTCAATAAAAAAGTTGCACCTGCTGTTGACGTTCCTCTTCTAAAGCCAAACTGTCTTTGGTCCATTGAATTTTTTTCCGAAAGTATATCGAGTAGATGAAATTCAAATACCTTTAATAAACATGAAGATTGCATCACTGGCCTGTAATTATTTGAATCCGTAGAGTTCCCCTTTCTATCTGTTACCAGAGGCTTTATATTGCCGATTAATAATTTAGAAGGCAAATAGCAATGTGAAAAACAGAGATTATAAAAGTATGCTAGAATAGTTAAAAATTCATTTGAAGCAGATTTCAAAAGAGTGGAATGTATTCTGTCATGTCCCATTCCGGGGTTCAATTGTTTTATAGCCCGTCTTATGGAAACGTATGACACGGTTACGTGCATCTTTTTTCGCTCAGACCATTTTCTCTTAAACTTGTCCATGAATATTGTTTTTATAATTATCATTATCAGTATGTGATTGATTATTGAAAAATTTACCTGTGAAGATTTTGGCAATATTTATTGGATCAGTTTCGCCGTCAATTACGTTAGAGAGTTTGTTTCTTCTCTTAGTATTCTTTACATCTTTCCAGAATGCTTTCTTATTACATCTGAACTTATGAACGATAACGTGTGCGGTATTTATGAACGATAACGTGTGCGGTATTTATGAACGATAACGTGTGCGGTATTTATGAACGATAACGTGTGCGGTATTTATGAACGATAACGTGTGCGGTATTTATGAACGATAACGTGTGCGGTATTTATGAACGATAACGTGTGCGGTATTTTGCTGTTCATCTTGCTTACATTTGTTCAATTTCTGCTTGAAATTTGCTCGGGATTCTTTCATCAAGTTGTGATCCTCAGCATCCTTTGGCCTACCTTTACGAATCCAACTTAAAAAACAATTTCTTGCAATAGAATGTATTTTCTTAATTTCTAAACTCCAACCAGGAATGACCTTATATTTGGTAGCTTTAATGTATTTTCTTGCATAACTATTTGATGAGTCAAAAATATATGTACGTATTGATTCATAACATTTATCAATAAACTCAAGATGGTGTGACGTGTGACAACCTAATTTAGTGCATGACTGTACCTGATGCCCTCCACGTCTTAAGTCCATTAATAACCCGTTGATCAATCTCTCCAAGGTCCCTTTCTTTTAGTTTATCCCAACATACATACATATAATCATCACCGGTATTATCAGCTGAACAGACGCTGGCTCCGACACTGGTTAGTTCTAACTTTAAAATTAATGACGACAGGGAGATGATCTGACCCTATAATGTCTGTTAAGATAATTGTGTTATCTACCTTAATATATTATGCTCTCTACCCACAATGTGGTCCAGCCAACGACTAGCCGAGTTGCCGTAACCTATAAATGTAAATTATTCAATAGGGAGTATTTTAGTATCAAAGCATTCGAAAAAATTATTTAACGCAAAGTTATTTAAGCTTCTCCAGGCCCGTCCTGAGAGTGGATCAGCATTAGAATCGCCAATGTAAAACATGGTATCGAAAATAAAATGTTCTAGTATGCCTTCCAGAGCCGCGAGTGATTGTAGATATTTATGATAAGTAGTTATTACAGAATGGACATAGATTCATTGGAGAGAGTACAGCGTAGAATTACAAAAATGATCCATAATATTAGAAATCTTCCGTATGAAGAAAGGTTGAAGAAATTAGGTTTACATTCGTTAGAGAGACGCAGAGTTAGAGGGGATATGATAGAGGTGTTCAAGTGGGTTAGTGGGATTAACAAAGGGGACATGACAAATGTACTAAAGATCAGTGATAGCGAAAGAACTCATACCAATGGTTTCAAATTAGATAAATTTCGTTTCAGAAAAGATATAGGCAAATATTGGTTTGGTAACAGAGTTGTAGATGGGTGGAATGGACTACCAAGTGCTATAGTGGGATCTAAAATGGTAGGGAGCTTTAAGATAAAATTGGATAAGCATATGGACGAGAAGGGTTGGGTGTGAAGGGGGATCAGCCGGGTTGGGCCAATCAGCGCTCTGCAGACCCCCATAATCCTGCGTTAATCTCTAACCGTTTTGGTAAGATGATCCTCAGGGTATTAGAGTGTTGAGCCTATAATTAGGCTTTGTAATTGAATTGGGGTTGTGTGGGACAGGGATCTGCCTTGCTTAGGCCAATCGGCTTTCTGCAGACTCCCATTTTCTTATGTTCTTATTTTCATATGTTATTTCCCATAAATCACTATTCAGATAAACATTTACTAAGATTATATCAAAATTGAAATATTTAACACTAAAAATAATAAAGTTATTCTCTATGTCAATCTTATTTATCTTAAAATTAGAGTTCTTCGTCCACAATACTGCTAAACCACCTTGAGCTCGTCCTGTCATAGAGGCCAAAGCTCTCTCAGAGTAGAGCGCGGCTGCACCGACACAGTCGTAATTTTCACTGATGAAATCTAGTAATCCTAATGTATCCTCTATAATAAATCTAGTAATCCTAATGTATCCTCTATAATAAATCTAGTAATCCTAATGTATCCTCTATAATAAATCTAGTAATCCTAATGTATCCTCTATAATAAATCTAGTAATCCTAATGTATCCTCTATAATAAATCTAGTAATCCTAATGTATCCTCTATAATAAATCTAGTAATCCTAATGTATCCTCTATAATAAATCTAGTAATCCTAATGTATCCTCTATAATAAAAGTTTCCTGCAACAATATTACATCATAATTACTCTCTGTCAGTTCACGGATTGTATCTATATTTTTACGCAAAGAGCAACAGTTATATGAACAAACTCTAAAATTAGCCCAATCCATGAAAATACTGTACAAAATGAAAAACAAATATATTATATAGATTGAGAAAGTTATTATTCAAGTGACTGGATGGCCTTGCCATTGTTAGCAGTGTCTCTCCGTCTGTTACAAAATGTATCTACAATAATTTATTCGGGCCATAAATCTGGCTTAAAAAGATTCTCTCTATCAGACAAATTCACTGTTACTTTGTAAGGTTCAAATCTATTTGACATTATGGACAAAATGGAATGACTAGTGGGGCGAATCGAGGAGAGAGAGAGAGAGAGAGAGAGAGAGAGAGAGAGAGAGAGAGAGAGAGAGAGAGAGAGAGAGAGAGAGAGAGATATAGAGAGAGAGAGAGAGCGAGAAGAGAGAGTTTCTCGAAAGACCAGGACCCAGATTCACTAACGGTCGTACGATCCGAAAACTCCCTTACTGTTCCCTTACGTCTCAACGCTGGTATTCACGAAGCGTCGTAGCGGCCATCTTTGTTCGTAGGAAGCCCCTAAAATCCCCTTTCGCAAAGGGTGGTCCAGACCACCCTTACATGAATTTGACCCGGATATAGGTACACAAATATCGATAACACAACCCGCGACCATAACAAATTCGTCTGCAGTATAGCTCTTTATGACACACTAAGTCATTATTGAGGCAATAATAGTGCAATATGATTGTTAACTTGTGTTTACAACACCATTAAGGCATTTAATACAAAGTATGAATATATTTGTATCCTTAATGTCTTATGACAGGCCGAATTAAGCTATGAATAGCCTACATATGCCAGCCTAGACCTAGTCAAGGTTAATTTATGCACAAATTCATGTGCTGCGACAACACGTAGCCTACCATTAGTAGATTTTAACCCTCATTTATTGCGGAAATGTTTTATTCCAACTCCCCACCACCTCTGAGTTAGATTAGGGTAGCCTATTCCTCAACAAATTTGAAAGTATCACAGGAACAAAATGATGAAAAGAATTACCCTAGGCCTAGCCTAAACAATGAATAAAAAATAAACGCTGTGTGAATAATTTTGTTTAGCCTAGCCTAGGCTATAACCTAGGTTTATTTTGAAAAAGTTAGGGCTATTTAGGCTAGACAAGTTAGGCCTATGTATGGTATTTTGGTTAGGCTAGCAATGCCTAGCTGGGTTAGATTAGGGTAGCCTATTTCCTCAACAAATTTGAAAGTATCACAGGAACAAAATGATGAAAAGAATTACCCTAGGCCTAGCCTAAACAATGAATAAAAAATAAACGCTGTGTGAATAATTTTGTTTAGCCTAGCCTAGGCTATAACCTAGGTTTATTTTGAAAAAGTTAGGGCTATTTAGGCTAGACAAGTTAGGCCTATGTATGGTATTTTGGTTAGGCTAGCAATGCCTAGCTGGGTTAGATTAGGGTAGCCTATTTCCTCAACAAATTTGAAAGTATCACAGGAACAAAATGATGAAAAGAATTACCCTAGGCCTAGCCTAAACAATGAATAAAAAATAAACGCTGTGTGAATAATTTTGTTTAGCCTAGCCTAGGCTATAACCTAGGTTTATTTTGAAAAAGTTAGGGCTATTTAGGCTAGACAAGTTAGGCCTATGTATGGTATTTTGGTTAGGCTAGCAATGCCTAGCTGGGTTAGATTAGGGTAGCCTATTTCCTCAACAAATTTGAAAGTATCAGAGGAAACAAATTATGAAAATAATTACCCTAGGCATAGTCTAAACAAAAAATAATAGGCTAGCCTATATGGTGTTGTGAATATTTTTGTTTAGCCTAGCATAGGATATAACCTAGGTTTATTTTGAAAAAGTTAGGGCTATTTAGGCTAGAAAAGTTAGGCCTACGTAGTAACGTATGGTATTTTGGTTAGGCTAGCAATGCCTAGCTTGGTGTAGCCTAAGCATGGTAAAGTAGAAGCCTAGCAGGTTAAGATGGTGTTTGCAGGTGTACCGTCCTCGTTGTTAACTAGCTGTTATTAGTCCCATGCTGGTAATATATTTGATGATGGCAATAAGTCATGGGAGGTGAGGGGGACAAAGCCCCCCTCAACCTATCATTATTTCCCATGGCCAACTGTTGGATAATAGATTGAGGAGGCCTATGCTAGGCCTATTTTGAAAAGGTTTGAGGTGTTGTGAATAAAACAAAATTACCCTAGGCCTATTTTGAAAAATTAGGCCTAGGCTAAGTCTGGCATTTTGGCTTGGCTAGAACTGCCTGTGTAGGCATAGACATAGTAAAGTCTGGCATTTTGGTTTGGCTCGCCCTGTCTAGGTGTAGACATGGTAAAGTAGAACAATATACTGTGGTTAAGGTATAAATAATACACTCCCAACTAGCCTAACATATGATTATCAATGATCAATCCGTCGAAAATCCTTTAACTTGGGCCACTAACAGGCTTCCCTGTAGCCTAGCTAGGCTAATTTCTTATCATCAATTCACAAGATCTCTATTCTTCTTCCTGCTGGCTGGGGTGGATCGAATTAGCCATGCTAAACAATGACAAGCTCATAAATTAAAGTATATTAGGTTCTTCTTGGCGCTTCGGTCATGTTGGTGACATATTGTTTATTTACAAAGGCCAAGCGCCTGATTGGTCAAGAGAAGCCTCGGTGAAAATAACCGAAAGGGAGCCGTAAGATGCGTTCGTGAATACACCTTCCGCACTCCCTTAGGAACGATCGTAGGTTGCTGTACGACATCGCACGCTACGACCGTTAGTGAATCTGGGTCTAGCCCTTGAGAAGATAAAGTTTGAAGGTAACCCAGGCCTATAAGACCGCTCGCCTATACTCTCCGATGGCCACTTATAACCTAATCCAATATTCTTGACCATTAACCTCAAAATCTCACAAACAACTAGAGTAATCGAGCTATTATTTCCACCATTTGGGAAGGGTCAGCCAGGGAATAGATGTAGAAATTTAAAGCCTATTTGCTCTACCCCGTTTTGAGTTACAGAGGTTAGGGTTCATGAATTCTGGACTACCTATTTGGAGATATTCCAGATCAGGCTGACTATTAAGGGGGGATAGGTCGCTTTTCTAGACCTCCTTCTCCCTCATACTTAGACGCATTTGTTTTGAGATTATATTAAGACTTTCGCCCTATTAGTTTGGCGATTCTAAGACCTTTCACCCCATTTTTTGGTCAATATTAGGACATTTCGTTCCATTTAGGTGTCGATTTTTCCTGGCCAGCGGTAGCGAGCCTGTAATTTTAGGAGGAACCGGGCTTCTGCTGGGACATTTTTCTACCGAAATATGTACAAATTCATCTTGAAGGGGGGTTCTAGGGGGTGCTTTTTTAATCTTGATGGAGGTCTAGCGAGGGAACTAAAACAATAATAAATCAATAAATAAACCGAGCAAAATATAAACCCTATCCCCTTAAACTATTCCCGGGGGGGTTGTAATTATTACTGAGGTGTTTCTTTGCAATGTACATATACTGGCTTCTCTTTGTATTATTTAGTGTACTCCTTAGCTTCCCTACAAGCTAAAACAACACTCCCTCTACACTTCTGTCAAGCTAAATTGGTACATACTCTCCACTTGCCACTTAGCTAACTACACACACATACACACAAACAACTCCCCCCCCCCCCAAAAAAAAAAACACACACACACAACCACTCCCCCAAACACACATAAACACACGTTCAACCCTCCCCCCCCCCCCCCCCCCCCCCACCCCCATCCACCCACACACACAAATACACACACGAGAGAGAGAGAGAGAGACATTCCGGGTCATTCATTGTGTGTGTAAGAGGGGGGGGGGGGGGGGGGGGGGGTCAGGTATTCAAACAGACCATGCTTTGTTTACTTTATTAAGGGGTAGATTATCACTTAAGGGATTTTTTTTCTGGAACCCCTTCTTCCGCATGATTAGCCCCATATGATTTGAAATTGTATGAGGCTTGCTCCATTAGTTTGGCGATGTTTATACCTTTCGCCCCATTCTGTCAATTTTAACCCCTTTCGCGGCATTTAAGTGTTGATTTTTTCCTGGCGAGCGATAACGAACTCGTAATTTAGGAGGAACTGGCCTTTGGCTGGGATATTTTTCTACCATAAAATATACACATTTATCTCGAAGGGTGGTACTGGGGGTATATACAGTATATAGTATCTCGAAGGGTGGTACTGGGGGTATATACAGTATATAGTATCTCGAAGGGTGGTACAGGGGGTATATACAGTATATAGTATCTCGAAGGGTGGTACTGGGGGTATATACAGTATATAGTATCTCGAAGGGTGGTACAGGGGGTATATACAGTATATAGTATCTCGAAGGGTGGTACTGGGGGTATATACAGTATATAGTATCTCGAAGGGTGGTACTGGGGGTATATACAGTATATAGTATCTCGAAGGGTGGTACAGGGGGTATATACAGTATATAGTATCTCGAAGGGTGGTACTGGGGGTATATACAGTATATAGTATCTCGAAGGGTGGTACAGGGGGTATATACAGTATATAGTATCTCGAAGGGTGGTACTGGGGGTATATACAGTATATAGTATCTCGAAGGGTGGTACAGGGGGTATATACAGTATATAGTATCTCGAAGGGTGGTACTGGGGGTATATACAGTATATAGTATCTCGAAGGGTGGTACTGGGGGTATATACAGTATATAGTATCTCGAAGGGTGGTACTGGGGGTATATACAGTATATAGTATCTCGAAGGGTGGTACAGGGGGTATATACAGTATATAGTATCTCGAAGGGTGGTACTGGGGGTATATACAGTATATAGTATCTCGAAGGGTGGTACAGGGGGTATATACAGTATATAGTATCTCGAAGGGTGGTACTGGGGGTATATACAGTATATAGTATCTCGAAGGGTGGTACAGGGGGTATATACAGTATATAGTATCTCGAAGGGTGGTACAGGGGGTATATACAGTATATAGTATCTCGAAGGGTGGTACTGGGGGTATATACAGTATATAGTATCTCGAAGGGTGGTACTGGGGGTATATACAGTATATAGTATCTCGAAGGGTGGTACTGGGGGTATATACAGTATATAGTATCTCGAAGGGTGGTACTGGGGGTATATACAGTATATAGTATCTCGAAGGGTGGTACTGGGGGTATATACAGTATATAGTATCTCGAAGGGTGGTACTGGGGGTATATACAGTATATATTTAAGCTTGATGGAGATCTAGTGAGGAAACTCAATATACCTCCCATTAATTCTACTGCCAGATGACGATTTACTTACTTTATTTATACTACTGACGATTACTTTACTTGATTAATACTACTACCAGATGACGATTTATTTACTTTATTAATGCTACTGTCGATGTCTTTACTTTCTTTATACTACTGAGGATTATTTTACTTTATTAATGCTACTGTCAATGTCTTTACTTTCTTTATACTACTGAGGATCATTTTACTTTATTAATGCTACTGTCAATGTCTTTACTTTCTTTATACTACTGAGGATTATTTTACTTTATTTATACCACTGACAATTTCTTTACTATATTTATATTACTGACGATTACTTTACTTTATTAATACTACTGACCGTTTCTTTACGTTATTAATACTCCTGCTAGACAATGATTATGCAGTAGGAAGAACCTCTAGGAATCAAATGGCTATGATCTCAATGGGCCACTTGCGAGGTTCAGGTTATACTGAATTGGGACCTGCAGACATCGATGTTTAGCAGGATTAGCAGCTAAAAGATGGCGGTAATGTATTTATAAGCACATATAATAACAGTCAATATACTTTCTATCCATCACAAAACCAACATTGGTATTACATTTCTGCTTTAAAGTTATGTTTATGTCTCCATTCAAGAACTTATCAGCAGGAATGAACAAATATCACAACCTGTTTGCACGCCAAAAAATTTACAAATATTTCTAGAAGGGGTGATCTTGGGATTTTTTTTTTGTATGGAGGTCTAGGGAGGAAACTAACAAAATAAATAAATGGTAAATCAATTATAAAAACGACCAATAAATAAACTCTTTTCCCTTAAATGTATTAAAATAAATATACAATCAAGAAGTCAGCAGGAATGGACAAATATTACCCACCACCTGTTTGCACGCCGTCAACTTCAAATCGTTAATTTTTCATAACCTTCGTCCATCTTTGATATTCTCATTTATTTCGCATACCCTCATCCGAACTCCTCCGTGTAGATACTGAAAAGAAGAGAGAACAAGCTTATCGATATGGTTTATGTTAGTAATGAAGTGCATATTAACATTATCTGGTCCGTCGTATTTTGGTCTATTATGGTATACCGCCATTTTCGAGCCAAGTGTTTTACTTTACCCACTAGGATAACAAAAACGCTTTCCCAGACTTCCTTCAAACTAGAAAAAGACCACACAAACACCCTACCAGCTAAGTTTATACAATTTTTCGATAGACAGATTTCACGGCCAAAGACCAATTTCTTCCAAATTACAGGCTCGCTATCGCTCGCCCGCTAAAAAATCGACACCTGAATGAGGTGAAGTGTTTATTGTCGCCAAACTAAGGGGATCAAACATCTTAAAATCTTCAAAGTAATGGAGTGAGATAGGGGAAGCATACACATCTTCAGAACAAATAGGGTTAATCCCTTCAGTAGTTGATATAGTCATTCTACTCTGATTTTGACTGACATTAAATGATTTTATGGTGATTAAAATATTTGGGAATCTATCTATCAATATATCTATTGTCGGACGCCTTATTCTTCTTTACGAGGGTGGCCATACACAAAATGCCCCTAAGCAGACCTAACCTGTGAGAAGGACAACCCGTGCCAGTTTACTGAAGGACTTACAGGATTGACCACTCAACTTAGGGTCCGATTGACTCCGAGGCCTTCTATGTATATCTTTAGCACTATTTTTCTACAGTGGTGCACGCCTAGTCCATTCACTAACCTGCTTCACCCTTAGGTGAGCAGTACGGATTTGTATCAAGTTTATTCCCCTAGACAGGTTGCTGACCAAGGTTGACGAGTCCCATCCACCCGCCAATTTGGGAATCAAAAGCATTAAATATGACTTCGTTTAACTCTCTAACAGGTCCTTTCAAAACTTAATAAAATCATCTAATGATAGCCAAAATAATGGGAAGGAATGCGTCGTTGTAGACGTAATAATTGTCATCTAGGAATATAATTATAAATATACAGGGTTTCAAATTAATAAAAAAAGGTATGATGGTGTAACGGTTCCAGTGTTTAAGATCTGTATGTAGTAACCCAAGTTCGAATCCCGGGCGGAGCATATGTTAATTTTCATTAATTTCATTGATTGGTGTTTGGTGTTGTGGGTGAAATTAATATATTAGATTATAAGTTCATTGATGTTTGCAGTGTGTGAATGGAGAGAGAGAGAGAGAGAGAGAGAGAGAGAGAGAGAGAGAGAGAGAGAGAGAGAGAGAGAGAGAGAGAGAGAGAAAAGTAATTGTTACAGTGTATATGTGTGTGGGGGGGGGGGGGGGGGTTTGTGTAGTTTATACAAGGTTAAGTATCTGGATTTATTTTTGGATGGAACTGACTTTATCAATAAATAGTATACATAGCTTTGTAGTTGACGTATAGAATCTTATATTTATAAATTCGTTTCCAGAGATATGCTTCCATAATTATAAATTGGTCAGGTCCACGAATGTTTATGAGTGACTATAGTGCATGTGCGTGTGTCTGTGCATGTAATTGTGCATATATGCATGTGTGTGGGTATGGGTAGGTGTATGTGTAAGTAATCGTGGGTGTGTAGGCTGGCGTGTGGGTGTGGATGGGTTTATGCATAATTATGTAGTCGTGTGTGTATGCTTGTGGCGGGGGGGGGGGGGGGGGGGGGGGGGGGGGGGGGGGGGGGGGGGGGGGGGGGGGGGGGGGGGGGGGAGGTAGATGCATCTGTAAATAATCGCATGTGTAAGTAATCGTGAGTGTATGTTTGGGTGTTGGTGGGTGTATGTGTAAGTAATCGTGTGTGTATGCTTGGGTGTGGATGAGTGTATGTGTAAGTAATCGTGAGTGTATGCTTGGGTGTGGATGGGTGTAAGTGTAATTAATCGTGAGTGTATGCTTGGGTGTGGGTGGGTGTATGTGTAAGTAATCGTGAGTGTATGCTTGGGTGTGGATGGGTGTATGTGTAAGTAATCGTGAGTGTATGCTTGCGTGTTGGAGGCTGGATGTGTAAGTAATCGTGTGTGTATGCTTGGGTGTGGGTGGGTGTATGTGTAAGTAATCGTGAGTGTATGCTTGGGTGTGGGTGGGTGTATGTGTAAGTAATCGTGTGTGTATGCTTGGGTGTGGATGGGTGTATGTGTAAGTAATCGTGAGTGTATGCTTGGGTGTGGGTGGGTGTATGTGTAAGTAATCGTGAGTGTATGCTTGGGTGTGGGTGGGTGTATGTGTAAGCAATCATGTGTGTATGCTTGGGTGTGGGTGGGTGTATGTGTAAGTAATCGTGAGTGTATGCTTGGGTGTTGGTGGGTGTATGTGTAAGTAATCGTGTGTGTATGCTTGGGTGTGGGTGGGTGTATGTGTAAGTAATCGTGAGTGTATGCTTGGGTGTGGGTGGGTGTATGTGTAAGCAATCATGTGTGTATGCTTGGGTGTGGGTGGGTGTATGTGTAAGTAATCATGTGTGTATGCTTGGGTGTGGGTGAGTGTATGTGTAAGTAATCGTGTGTGTATGCTTGTGTGTGTAGGTGCACGTGTAAGTAATCGTGTGTGTATGCTTTTGTGTGTATAGGTGCACGTGTAAGTAATCGTGTGTGTATGTTGGGTTGTAGGTGTGGGTGGGTGTTTGCGTATGTAATCGTGTGCGTATTTTTTTTTTGTTTTTCTATGTGAATGAGGGAGACAAAAGGCATAACTGCCTGCAGCGAGTGCCTCCCCCAGAGTTGAAAGAGTGACAGGGCCAAAATCAAGTGACGTTCGAGCTAAAATGCCTGGACACACGGAGTTTGAAGCAATTTAAGTCATAGGAAGAGGGAAAGACTGATTCTGGGAGAGAGTTCCAGAGCTCAGCAGTTGAATAGAAAAAGTCTGAGAATAGGGTTTCACTCTTGGGTTGGAGAGTTGCACTGAGTAGGGGTGGGATTGTGTTGCAAGGCGGGTACTATGTACCCTACGTAGAGGAGATGGTATACACTGGGAAAGCTCCGAGAAACACTGATTATTGTAGTACCTATAAAATAGCAAGAGAGATGCAACATTGCGGTGAAGAGAGAGAGATTGCAGAGAGTGGGTGAGTGGACAGGAGTTAATGATACGAAAGGCTTTCCTTTCTACTCTGTCTAGGAGTGCGTTGTGAGAGGATCCTCCCCACACATGTGAACAATACTCAATACAAGGACGCACTGTGCCTCTGTACAGAGCAAGAAGCTGCGCATGGGTAAAGAACCCCTTGAGGCGGTTGAGTACACCCAGCTTCTGGGAGGCTGCCTTAGCAAGACTGGTAATATGGTCCTTGCAAGTGAGAGCAGAAGGAAAAGAGACACCGAGAACATTGAGAGAGATTGAAGGGTTGATTTTTGTATCGTTGAAGAATATGGGATAGTCCTCTGGAGGTTCCTGACGGGTAGTAAGATGGATAAATAGTTTTGGAAGCATTAAATACAACAAGGTTTTCTCTACCCCAATTGGAAATAGTAGCTAGATGAGAAGATAGGTGTTTTGTGGCTTCATTACGTTTGCTTTTGAGGGACTGTTGGTTTGGGTGTTCTGGAAAATTAATTGAGTAGTGTATGTAAGGTAGAATCGTCTGCGTATGAATGGATGGGACTGGATGTACAGTTGAGAAGATAATTTATGAAAATTAGAAAGAGAATAGGATAGGACAGAACCCTGAGAAACACCTGAGTTGATAGGATTAGGAAATGAACGATGGCCGTCCACAACCGCAGCTATGGAACAGCCAGAAAGGAAATAGAGACAAAGGCACAGATGGAGGGACAGAAACCGAAGGAGGGCAGTTTGGAAATTAAAGATTTTTGCCAGACTCTATCGAAGGCCTTCGATTTGTCTAGTGCAACAGAAAAAGTCTCACGAAGTCCCAAAAGGAGGATGACCAACAGTTAGTAAGATATGAAAGAAGATCACCAGTAGAACGACCCTTAAGGAAGCCATACTGGCGATCTGAGAGTAGATTATGAGAAGAGAAACGCTTAAGAAATTTGGAAGCAAGAATAGTTTCAAAAACTTTAGAGATACACGAGATGAGAGCAATTTGGACGATAGTTGGAGGGTTGAGACCTGTCACCCTTCTTTTGGACAGGTTGAATGAGAGCAAACTTCCAGCAAGAAGGGAAAACGTTAGAGGAGAGACAGAGACGAAAGAGTTTGCCTAGGCAGGGAGTCAGCATTTTAGTACAACAGGAGGAACACCGTCCTTCTTAGTATTAAACCCAGAGAGGGTAGAAAGTACATTTTTAGAAGAGATTAGGATATTAGGCATAAGTAGGAGAGAGGGGGGTGGAGAGGGAGGAATAGCACCGGAATCATCCAAGGTATGCTTGTGTGTGTGTGTTTTGTGTTTGTGAGTTGTGTGTGTGTGTGTGTGTATGTATATCCATAATTGTAGTTTGACAGGCATTGAATTTTTGGCTCGTATCGTCCCGCTTCCTAGACATTATTATCAATGACAATTACCCATCTCCTTGCTCAAGGGAGATGGAAACTGCCGGCTATGTCTCAGAAAGTCTTCATCAACCTGAGCAAAGTTTTATCCTGGGTCTGCTAGGTAGCAGGGGGAACAGTACTACTGAGACAGCCGCCCGGCTGTGTGTGTGTGTGTGTGCTTATGTTGTTTTCAGTGTTCCTACATTGACTCTTGGGATTTATGGTGATGAGAGAGAGATAGAGAGAGAGGGGGGGGGGGGAGAGAGAGATGAAGAAGAAAAAAGAAATAGGGACAAAGCGAGGTATAGATGTTTTTTTTTAATTCTTACATATATTGTTTGTAGTAAAAATTATAGACCTAGAAAAGCTCTATAGACATTTAAATAACACTACGTAATAATGGGTTAACAACAAAATCCAATTGTAAACAGAACAGTGAGAGAGAGAGAGAGAGAGAGAGAGAGACAGACTGACAGACAGAGAGACAGTTAGACAGACAGACATACAGAGACAGATTGACAGAGAGACAGACAGACAGACAGACAAACAAAGAGAATTAAATCCTTAAATGACAGAACGTCTTTTCTTGTTTGTGAGTAATCGAGTTTATGTAATGTTGTGTGTGTTTGTATATGTGTATTTGTTGTGTTGCCCGGTGTGTGTTTATGTGTTTATGTGTGTGTTCGTATGAATGTGTGTATTTGGAGTATATATGTATTCATTATGTGTGAATTTGTACGTGCCCTTCAGTGTGTTTACGTGTTTAGTATTTATATTTTTGATTGTGTAAATGTGTGTATTTGGTTGTTGTGTGCATGTTTTGTGTGTATGAATGAATGTGTTTGGTTGCATTCGTGCGTGTGTGTGTGTTCGTTGTATGTATTTTTGTAGTGTGTTTATGTTTTTTATGTGAATGAAGGATACAAAAGGCAAAACTGACTGCAAGAAGTGTCTCCTCAAAAGCTTAAAGAGCGACAGAGAGTCAAACTGTCTGGGCACACGAAGCTTGAAGTCGTTTAAGTCATAGGATGAGGGAAAGACAGATTGATACTTATTAAATACTTGTCTTTGCTAACTTCTTTATGTCGGCTTATACCTAAAATATTAACTATCAGTATTTGAGGGCGCATGGTTATCATTAAACGATTTTACGCAACTTAGGAACATTATCAAGGTTTCCGAGGTGTATATTGTATAAGCTATGGCAATGACCTCTCTAACTCCTACTTATTATTCTTAAAATGAATAAAATCGTCTAATACTAGCCAAAATATACTGTCAAAACGCGTCAATAGCCTCCTGGGATTAAATAGTATGTAGATGAATTATATTATTTATATGTACAGACAACAGCATAAATGGTGACGCACTCATTTGAATCATTATAAAAGGAGACAATATGATATACATAATAGCCCAGATACTTCAGGGGAGGTACTTATGGTGCTACCTAGTCCTCCATCATTAAAAAAAAAAAAAAAAAAAAAAAAAAAAAAAAAAAAAAAAAAAAAAACTTCCTTCGAGATAAATTTGACATTAATCGGTAGAAAAATTTCCCGGCCGATTTCTCCAAAATTGCAGGCTTGCTTTCGCTCGCCAGGAGAAAGGGGGGGGGGGGGGGGGGGGGGGGTGGGTGGGGGGGCAGAAAAAACAACCATACCCCTTGATGGTTCACAGAATCGAATTGGTGTTTATGCTCAAGTCTCTCTCTCTCTCTCTCTCTCTCTCTCTCTCTCTATATATATATATATATATATATATATATATATATATATATACTGTATATATATATATATATATACTGCATATATATATATATATATATATATATATATATATATATATATATATGGGTGTATTGTAAAAACACTTACAGACTTCAGGTGCTAAGTACCGAATAAAAAAACAAGTTCACTTTATTCTATAACAAAATAACAAATAATTAATAATTAATGATTTATAGGATATAAAGTAAAATATTCAGTGTCGTCCAAGCATGGGTTATAATCCAAACACTGGCATTGGTCTCCCCTTTCATGCCCCCCCCCCCCCCCCATCCCCTAGTTTATACCCAGGAACATTGAATTATAAACATAATCAGTTTTCAGGGTGAAGCAATGTAAGTAATATTCCCTTTATACACCGTTTACAACTCAAATTATTTCATGTTAATTAATTTTTATTTGTTTTCAACATAGGAAAGACCAAAGGCATCTTGGATGAAACAAATTACGATCCTCAAGTGGTCTGCAGACATTACTGTCATTCTATCTATCTATCTATCTATATGCTCAGGCCCAATCCCCATTTTGGGGGTAACCGACTCAAGACAGAGCAAGAACAGGGAAAACACAAAAACAACATAAAACAAAAAATAACCACAGATAAAAAACACAAACTCTCACACATCCAGGTCACCCAAGAGAAGACCCAGAGACCCGGGTTACCAAGGTCGCTCCAGCACTCCCCCGGCCCCTGACCACCCGGGGAGGTTCCGATCTCGGCAGGCAGACATGCAGCGGAGCCAAAGCCACAAGCCCTCCCACCACACTTCCAGGTACACCCTTCATATTAATCGTCTCCCCGGGCCAGGCGCCTGATGGACTATTATCTAGTCCAACTTGCGCCCGACCCCTTACTCCAAATGACCACGTGTTCACTCAACTATTCACAAGCATTCTCCATTCACTCCTGTCCACCACCACTTCCCCTGCCTGATCTATAGTCATTCCTCTATCATCCAAAGCCTTTCTTACACAGTCTCTCCATCTCAATGGGGGTCTTCCTGCCCTTTTATCTCCCCTTGTACCTGACTCACATATTCTCTTTGCAAGCCTTTCATCTCCCATTCGTTCAACATGACCATACCAGCTCAGCACCCTTCTGTCCACTCTGGCTGACAAATGTTCCTGCTGCCCCACTCTCCTACGTATCTCTTCATTCCTCAATCTGTCTCTACGAGTAACTCCACACATACTCCTCAAGAAGCTCATCTCCATCACATCCAGCCCTCTTTTCTCCTTTTTCTTCAGAGCCCATGTCTCAGCCCCATACATCACTGTTGGCACAACAATTCCTTGATACAGTGCACTTTTTACTTTCACTCCGAGATTTCTCGTCTTCCACATACTTCCCATTGCTCCGAAAACCTTCCTTCCTTCACACACTCTCTGTTTTACCTCCACTTCCATACCTCTACTCCTGCTTATTGTTCCTCCTAGATATTTAAAACACTCTACTTGTTCCAATATTTCCCCATCCAGCCTCACATCTAGATTCACCCTATGCTCTCCCCTATTACACACCATTACTTTACTTTTATTGACGTTCACCTTCAGTTTCCTCCTTCCACAAACCACACCAAACTCTTTGACTGTCAAACTAGCCTATAAGTATAGCTGCAGTTTCTCATCAGAATCCGCCACCAATGCTGTGTCATCAGCGAACAGCAACTGATTCAACTCCCAATCTCTACCATTCTTTCCTACTAAACCCAATCCTATTCCCATAGTTCTCCTTTTCACCTCCCTCACCACACCATCCATAAACATATTAAACAGCCATGGTGACATTACACAACCCTGTCGCAAACCTACCTTTACCTCAAACCATTCACTCAACTCACCATTTCCTACTCTCACACATGCTCTGCTCCCTTCATAAAAACTCTTAACTGCTTCTAACAAATTTCCTCCTATTTCATAAATCCTTAACATCTTCCACATTGCGTCACGGTCCACACGATCATACGCTTTTTCCAAGTCCATAAAAGCCCAAAATATCTCCTTATGCTTCTCTAAATACTTCTCGCATAACTGTCTTACTGCAAACATCTGATCCACGCACCCTCTTCCCCTCCTAAAACCGCACTGTTCTTCTCCTATTGCAACTTCCGTACACTTTATTATCCTCTCTATCAACACCCTGCCATACAGCTTTCCAACCACTGACAATAAACTAATACCTCTATAACTTGAACACTCCTGCCGATCTCCCTTCCCCTTGTACAACGGCACAATACATGCACTCTTCCAGTCTATTGGTACCATTGACACAGCAAAGCACACATTGAAAAGTCTCACCAACCAATCTATTATCACATCTCCACCCTTCTTTATACACTCCACAGCAATACCATCCAGACCTTCTGCTTTTCCCGCTCTCATTTGTTTCACTGCTTCTTTCACCTCATTTTCCTCAATCCTTTCATTCATTCCCTGCCACCTGGGTGGCCTGGGTAACCTATCTCCATCCACCTCTGCTTCAATCACTGCTTCTCTTCCATCTCTTGTATTTAACAAAGATTCAAAATACTCGGCATATCTTTTCCTCACTTCAACTGGTTCCACTAGAAATTCTCCATGTTCATCTTTCACTGACTCTTCCCTCTTTTGTCCTCCTTTCCTTACTTTATTTACCTCCTTCCAGAACATCTTCTTTCGTTCTTCAAAATTCTCACTCAGCCTTTGGCCCCACCTTTCGTTTGCATCTTTTTTCGCTTCTCTAATTTTCCGTTTTGCCTCTCTCCTTTTCTCCTTGTACCTCTCCCATACCTCAACACTACCATCCTGTAAAACCCTCTCAAAACACTGTCTCTTCTCCTCAACTGCCTTTCTCACCGTATCATTCCACCACTCGCTTCCCTTCCTGATACCTCTGCCTCCTACTTTCCTTTTGCCGCATACTACCTCTGCACTTGCTTTCACTCCTTCCTTAAACTGTTGCCATTCAACCTCTACTTCTCTCTCTTCCATCTCTCTCACTTCCATCCACTTTTCATTTAGTCTTTCCTTGTACTCCTTCTCTTTTTCACTCTTCTCTAACTCACTAACTTTTATTACCGCTCTTACTTTACGCTTGTCTCTTATTCTCCTGTAACTCTTAACTCTTAGCTTTCCCTCCACCAGGTAATGATCTGACATACCCTCCACCTCACCTCTCATCACATTCACATCCAGCAGTCTACTGTCATATGTTAGTAAATAAAAAAGCAATGCTGAATGATAAAAATATCAAAACAATGTGGACATTACAAAGTTATTTCCTATTGTTATTTAATTAATTGTACCTGTAGTGAACATTAATTCAAATCAAAACTTATTCGAAGCGGTTTCGGGTTGAATTGAATTTCCTTACTAATTCTTACTGAGCCTTTGCATTTCAGAGATTCGTTTAATTAGTTCGAGACTTCAAAATCGATCAGAATTAATTACCACTACTGTACATGGTCATTACAGTGTGATAAGAAGATATTAATTGAAATAATTTTAATTACCACCAACTGATATAATACAGAAATCAATCATACCCAATATTTGTAATCTTTGAATCTGTATACCGAGAGTCGTAAAACATTTTCGGAATTTCATTCAAGATAGGATCGATCAGCCTGCATTGAATCTATGAATCAAGAAATTTGCTTCACAAACGATTGAATTACCTTCAACTACGTTTGGATACTCGACCCAGACTTGGGCATCAGCATTATACCCCTTGACCAGAGTTGCAAATGTTACATATTTTGTTTACGCTAATCTGTTTCAAATAATTAGTATTTTTCTGCTAACTACCTAATATCATCACCATATTCTAAGATACTTTGATTTCATAATTTCTAATGTGTGAATAGGTAAACCTATACTTTCCCTTTAGTTAAATCCATAGTAAACATGTTAATCATGTATCAATTATTTAGTGCTTTATTTGTAACCCTGTTTTGCTAGATTTCTAAATAAGCATATATCTCATTAATAACACTTTTTGGGGGAAAATGTGATACAACAATATATGTTTATTTTCCATTTTACAATGTGTTCGTCATAGTCTGTAACAGTTATTTCAATACACCCTTATATATATATATATATATATATATATATATATATATATATATATATATATATATATATATATTATATATATATATATATATACAGTATATATATATATAATATATATATAATATATATATATATATATATATATATACTGTATATATATACAGTATATTATATAATGTATATACAGTATATACATACAGTATATATATACAGTATATATATACTGTATATAAATACTGTATATATATATATATAATGTATATACAGTATATATATATATAATTATATACTGTATATATATATATTTTTGTTTTACATTGTGTCATTCTCACATCGCATTATTGATTACCTATAAAGTTTCAAAATCCATGACTATATATCATTGGCTTACAATATAGTCTATGTTATTACTTCCATTACCCTTCTGTTGGTGTTATGCCTTCGTGGTAGATTTCCCATGGAATGATTTGCTTCCGTGGCCGGGGACCCTTGGAGAATGCTGAACGCATTACCGAGGTAATCCTCTTGAGCATAGAAGCATACATTCCATTTTCTTTCTCTCAGTCGTTTGCTAAAAAAATATTGGTTTACTCACGCTTGTTCTACTGCTGTCCGCAACAAGGAGGAAGCATTCAAACGGTACCGTCGCGCGACCTTCAAACTCAAGAATCTCATACTTCCTATGTTTCTGCCCGGAATCAAGCCAAATCTGTTCTTCGACTAGCCAAACACTCTTTCGTCAATAATAAATGCACTGAACTATCCAACTCTAGCTCTTCCCAAGGTTTCTGGCATCTAGCCAAAAACCTCTCCAACAATTTTTCTTCCTCATCTTTCCCTCCCCTTTTCCACTCTAACGGCACTACCGTCACTTATTCCTCTGACAAAGCTGAACTCTTCACTCAAACTTTCACTAAAAACTCCATCTTTGATGATTCCGGTGCTATCCCTCCTTCTCCACCCCCTTTTCACTTACTCATGCCTAATAACCTAATCTCTTCTGAAGATGTACTTTCTACCCTCTCTGGGCTTAATACTATTAAGGCGTATGGTCCGGATGGTGTTCCTCCTGTTGTACTCAAAAACTTTGCTTCCGTGCTGACTCCTTGTCTAGGCAAACTCTTCCGTGTCTGTCTCTACTCTAACGTCTTCCCTTCTTGCTAGAAGTTTGCTCTCATTCAACCTGTCCCAAAGAAGGGTGACCGCTCTCAACCCTCCAACTATCGTCCAATTGCTCTCATTTCTTGCATCTCCAAAGTTTTTGAAACTATTCTTACTTCAAAATTTCTTAAGCATCTCTCTTCTCATAATCTACTCTCAGATCGCCAGTATGGATTCCTTAGACCAGGGACTGCAGCCAGACTCTTAATGCCCCTTTCCCACTGGTGAGACAAGTCACGATTTTCGTCGCCGATGCCTTCGTTTTGTCAAATTCGCAAGAATACGTGCGACCTTCACGATTTCGACCGTTACAAACAGATGACAAATTATACTGGGCGAAGATGTCGCCGATGTCGGCGACGCAATCGCCAACATCGGCGATGTTATCGGGGAAGTGAGCGATGTTTCGCCGATGAACCTCTGCGAGGCATGTCACATTTTCAAAAATCTCTTGCGAGATCATGCGAGGATCAAAGAATACTCCCCATATGTTCTGCGACGTCTTCGGCGATCCAAGCGATGGTTCGGCGTTTACTTCGGCGAGGTGATAAGAGTATTTTTTTAAGGCACAAATTCTTGCGATTGATTCATCGTCGAACATCGGCGTTGGCATCGCACATACGTTGGCGAGATCGGCGAGGTGTGCGCAGCTGAGCGAATGTAACGTGAATGTGCTAATTGCAGAGTGGAATTAGCATATCACGCCAAACTAATGGGCCGAACGTCATAAAATATGAAAACTAATGGGATTAACCATGAGGAAGAAAGGGGACCAGAAAAACGACCCATCTCCCCTTAATTCGGAGGTTGGCAATGCTTCGCCGGAGACATTTTTCTATCAAATTATGTACAAATTTAGCTTGCTCTCAAAACAAAAAATATATATGTTGGCTCGCTACCGCTCACCAGGAAAATATTGAAACCTGGATGGGGGTAAAAGTCTTAAAACAGTAGGCTGAACGGGGCCAAACGGATACAAGGCAAAGAGAGAGGGAGAGAAATAGAAAAACAAAAACAAACGAGGAGAGAGAGAGAGAAAGAGTAAACTAAAAAAAAGCGAGGTGGGCTCAATTGTTAAGCCGTAACGCAAACATTGAGCCCACCTGCTGTTTGTTGTTTTCTCTTTCTCTCCCTCTCCTCTTTTTTTTTTCTATTTCTCTCCCTCTCTCTTTGCTTTGTATCCGTTCGGCCCCGTTCAGCCTACTGTTTTAAGACGTTTATCTCCATCCAGGTGTCGATTTCTTCCTGGCGAGCGACAGGGAGCCATCATTGTATGGAGAAATCCGGCTTCGCCGGAGACATTTTTCTATCGAAAAATATACAAATTTAGCTTACTCTCAAAACAAAAATATATATATATGTCCGCTGAACATGATGGCGGTGTTTAGATTATTCTATCATTATTGAGATTTATAGAAATAAATCTATAACGATAGTTTTTCGCTCTTATAGAATCCATTCCGCAGCAATATATTAACTCTGTCTGTTTTCACCAATAATAACTGTTTTTTATATTGTTTTGTTTTCATGAACACCAAGAAGAAAGGTTATTCTATAAGATTTCATCAACAACAACAACAAAAATAACAATATGTGAAATTTCACTGTAGGTGAAGGCATATCATCAGTCCGCCCGTATTTGCCCTAACTTTCAGTCGGTTTTCACCCATAATAATTGTTTTTTATATTGTTTTGTTTTCATGAACGGCAAAAGGAAATGTTATTCTATAAGATTTCATCAACAACAACAACAAAAATAACAATATGTGGAATTTCACCGTAGGTGAAAGATATCTCACTAAAGGCCTAATATTTTGTTTTTACCCACCTGCCGAAGGTGCTCTTTGGCATCGTCGATGTTCCCGGAACATCTGAGAGCATCGGCCGAAGGTGCTCTTTGGCATCGTCGATGTTCCCGGAACATCTGAGAGCATCGGCCGAAGGTGCTCTTTGGCATCGTCGATGTTCCCGGAACATCTGAGAGCATCGGCCGAAGGTGCTCTTTGGCATCGTCGATGTTCCCGGAACATCTGAGAGCATCGGCCGAAGGTGCTCTTTGGCATCGTCGATGTTCTCGGAACATCTGAGAGCATCGGCGACGGTGAGTATGGGTGAGTATCCATGCAGCGTTGCAAAGTTTTTTTTGTGCGAAACCATCCGCGATGTCTCGCCGATGTCGTAGATGATCGCAGAAACCCTCACAGATCCCCTCGGCGATGCTCGGCGATGCTTGCGAGGGTAACCAATCCTCGTGAATCCTCGTGAGTGCTCGTCCAAAATTTTGAACTGTGCGAACATTATGCGACGACCCGCGAGGGCCCTTGCGAGGCCTGAAAGGCCTTGAGAGTCAAACGATTTTTCATGAGAGGTGTTGAGACATGTCACGAATATGCCAATTTATTGGTTTCGGCGACGAAAATCGTGACTTGTCTCACCAGTGGGAAAGGGGCATAAGAGGTTCTAATGGCCGAATGCGGCCAGACTCTTAAGATCCAAGGCATAACAAAAAACTTTTAAAACATCCTAGTGGCACTCGAAACAAAGACATTTGTGATTAGGTGAGATAATTCCCCTTCATTACTTGCTACCAATCCTACACATGTGTCCCCCCCCCCCCTTTCCGCTCCTCCCCCCCCCCCTTTTTTTCCCTCCTCAATTATCTGGTATTTTCCCTATTATTCCCAATATTTATCAAGTATTTTCGTTCAAGGACGGCTGGGAGAGAGGGGAGAGGATGGGGGTGTGTATCTCCGACCCTCTAAGCCAGTCTTGAGAGCTCCCCTTGACTCTCAGTACCATGCAAGACAAAAGAAAGGGAGGGTATGTGTCTCTCTCTCGCCGGTCAAGGTCAGATTACGACCGTTGGGCTAAAATATAAGATTTTCACCAGCCAATTGCTGTTACCACTTGTTTTATTGCTTTCCAATGTTCATATGTTCATATTAAAAGTAAAATAGGTGCATATGGATAAGTATTATATATATGGTATATTGACGATTTTCGTCAGGAATGAACCAAAATACCTTCGCATGGCAGACACTTTCAAATACCATAGCTGCGCAGCTTATGAGTTAAGGGTCGCTCTACTGGGGATCTCCTTGCATATCTTACTAACTCTTGGTCATCCTTCTTCCGGGACTTCGGTGAGACCTTTTCTATTGCGCTAGAAATTATTGATGGCCTTTGATAGAGTCTGGCACAAATCACTAATTTCTAAACTACCTTCCTTCGGTTTCTATCCCTCTATCTATGCCTTTATCTCGAATTTCCTTTCTTACCGTTGCATAGCTGCGGTTGTGGATGGCCATCGTTCCCTTCCTCAATCTATCAACTCCGGTGTTCCTCAGGGTTCTGTCCTATCTCCAATTCTCTTTCTAATATTCATTAATGATCTTAACTGTACCTCCAGTCCTATCCATTCATAATGCTGCTGACTCTACCTTACACTATTCAACTAGTTTTCCAGAACTCCCCAACAAGCAAGCACTCAAAAAATCACGGGTATGCCATAAAACACTTAAATTCTGACCTATCAACCATTTCCATTTTGGGCAGAGAAAATCTTGTTGTGTTCAATACTTCCAAAACCCAATTTCTCCATTTATCTACCCGTAAAGAACTCCCACAGGACTATCCCTTATACTTCAACAATACACAAATCAATCATTCATCTTCTCTTAGTATTCTAGGAATCACTTTTTCTCCTGATCTCACTTGGAAAGACCATATTACCACCCTTGCTAAACCAGCTTCCCAGAAGCTGGGTGTGCTCAACTGCCCCTGGGGGTTCTTTACCCCTGCACAGCTTCTTGCTCTGTACAAAGGCACAGTGCATCCATGTATTGAGTATTGTTCGCATGTGTGGGGATGATCCTCTCACACAAAACTTCTCAACAAAGTAGAAAAGAAAGTTTTTCGTCTCATCAACTCACATCCACTCACTGACTCTTTGCAATCTCTCTCTCTTCCCTGCAGTGTTGCATCTCTCTCGCTATTCTACCGCTATTACAATAATCAATGTTCCTCAGAGCTCTCTCAGTGTATACCACCTCCTCTACGTTGAGTACATAGAACCCGTCTTGCAACACAATCCCATCCCTACTCTGTGCAACTCTCCAATCCCAGAGTGAAACGATATTCCCAAACCTTCTTCTATTCAACAGCTGAGCTCTGGAACTCACTCCCTGAATCTATCTTCCCCACATCCTATGACTTAAATTGCTTCAAACTCCGTGTGTCCAGGCATTTTGGCTCGAACATTCCTTGATTTTAACCCTGTCACTCTTTCAACTGGGGGAGGCACTCGTTACAGGCAGTTCTGCCTTTTGTCTCCCTCATCCAATAGAAAAAAAATTATATGTTTGTATTTGTTTGTTTTGTGTGTGTGTGGGGGGGGGGGGGGGCGGCGTTAGTGGGCGTGTCTTTGTTACTTCACCCATGGTATACTTTGGTCTATAAGCACACACACACACACACACACACACACACACACACACACACACACACACACACACACACACACACACACACACACACATCACATATGGAAGAAGCTTGTCTTCTTTTGTTTCTGTTTCTGTATGTGTATATTTTTGTGTAGTGTATAATGTTTGGATATATCACGTGCGCCAGGATACCTACATGTATGACCTTATTATGCCCTTCCGTGTGTAGGTGCCATGTGTGTATGCGTATATATGTATAAATGTATGTTTATGAGTGTGTATGTATGCTTGGATATATGACGTACGCCAGAATACGTACATGTGTAGCAGTATTCTGCCCTTCCGTGTTTTCTGTAGGTGCCATGTCTACGAGTGTGCGTATATGAGTGTTTGTAAGTGTGCATGTATGTTCGGGTATACCACGTACGCCAGCAAACGTACATGTGTGATCGTATTCTCGGGTTCCGTGTGTGTGTGCCATGTCTGTGTGTGTGCGTGCCTTGGGAGAGAGCAGAGGGTGTGAGTGTGAGCCATTGGTAAGCTATTATAGGTTTTACTGTAAGATATACACGCTTCTACACTCGGGGGTTATAGGCTGGGTGCGTGTGGTCGGGACGTATGTTGGACGGTGGTGTTGTCAATGAAGGTGTGTGGCAGAGAGAGAAAGAGTGAGAGTGAGAGCGTGAGTGAATGAGAATTGTAAGTGACTACTATGTCCATTGTGTGTGTATATATTCTATGTTTATCAATTTCACTCTAAATCAGAGAGAGAGAGAGAGTGAGAGTGAGAATAATTGGGGGGGGGGGGTTACAAGGACTTACAAGGAATTGTTGGTATTTCAAAGACCTTGAGGTCCATTCTAGGACCACATGGAAAGGGAGTGATTGTGCAGTGACCACACTCAAGCAGTGTTTAAAATACTATCTACTCTTTTCTTGTACTGATCTACTGTAGAACTATTTACAACTTTTGAGGGAAAACAGATCTGATATGAAAAACGGTTTCAACAAAATACTAGTATTGAATCTTTTTAATTTCAACTTCCAGACATGACTGTGTGTTGTATTCACATTGAGGCTATACATTTTGCTATAACCCACATTGTCAAATACATTCATCCTTTTAAATACTGCAATGAGTTGACCTCGTAGGCAGCGCGTTTCCAACGAAAAGAGATCAAGAGCTCTCAACTGGTGACTGGACTTTATACAGTAAAGGCCCCGTCACACATTCACGACTTGGACCACGACATGGCACACAAAGCGATTCTTGTTGAAGTCTCCATCCATGTCGTTACATCTCGTCACGTATCACGGTGTCTCTTGTTATCTCGCGGAAGGCTACGAAATTTTAAGGGGTCTGCTAAAAATGTGTAGCGTCTCATGACCTGACTTTTTATCGTAGTATGTTATTAGGAATACGTCACAAGTTTGTACACTACGGTGTGACGTTGTTGTACAGTCACAAAATGTCGTGGTAAAGTCGCGCGACGTCACGCTGAAAAATGGCGTTGCCAGAGTACTACGAGAACAGTTTGTAGTCATCACGTACAGTCACGTAACGCCATCGAACACTAAGAAAGCACACTGACAATATCTCGAAATAACATCGACTTTTTGGCACACACAGACGACTTTTTACAGCTGATCACCAAATTGTCCATGTGTTTTGAAAGTAATGGTTATTTTTCTCCAAAATGGCATGAATCTAGTCCCAGTACTATTCATTTCTAATCCATTTCCTGCATCCATGCCCAAATATTCCAAGTGTTCTTAAAGTAATGGTAAAAAAAAATTCAAAATGGCATGCATTTAGTCCCAGTACTATTCATTTCTCACCCATTTCCTGCATCCATGCCCAAATATTCCACGTGTTTTTTAAAGTAATGTTACCGGTAATATTTCTCCAATATGGCATGAATTAGTCCCAGTACTATTCATTTTCTCCATCCATGTCCTGCATCCATGCCCAAATTGTCCACGTGTATTTAAAGTACACAAAAACATAAGAACACGGGAGTCTGCAGAGAGCCGACTGGGCCACACACGGCAGATCCCCTTCACACTCAACCCATCTCGTCCTTATACCTATTCAATTTTATCTTAAAGCTCTCTATCGTTCTTGATCCCACTACAGCACACGGTAGCCTGTTCCACTTATCTAAAAGTCTGTTTCCAATCGAAATATATCACAAAAATTTCATTTGTCAACGTGTTTTGAAAGTAATGGTTACATTTTTCCAAAATGGCATAAATTTAGTCCCAGTACTATTATTTGCTCACCCATTTCCTGCATACATGCCCAAATAGTCCACGTGTTCTTAAAGTAATGGTACCGGTAATATTTCTCCAAAATGGCATGAATTTAGTCCCAGTACTATTCAAATTAGATCAAATTTGTTTCAAAAAAGATATAGGCAAATATTGGTTTGGTAAGAGTTGTAAATATGTGGAATATGCTACCGAGTGCTATAGCGGGATAACAACAATTATAGAGAGCTTTAAGATAAATTTAGATAGGCACTTGGACGAGATGGGTTGGGCGTGAAAGGGATCTGCCGTGTGTGGGCCAGTCAGCTTTAATGCAGAAAACATTTAAAGTTTCAATTCTTAGGGTTCGAAACCCTTTCGCGTTCCCTTGCCCCTTTCTTTGTCTCGTCTAGTAAGTAAATTCTACAATGGGAGGAGGATTCCTAGCTCCCGCCCCCTAAGTTGGAGAGACACAGACACACACACACACACATATAATCTTATATACCTAGTTTAACCCCTTCAGCAGCAGGACTTCCGTTTACCTTTTATTATGCATGAAGTTGGACAATTGTATGGAGTTTAAGAAGGACTTACTTCATTCTGAGTTTTAAATGAGACCGTATTTACACCTATAAGTCCCAGAGCTAATGAAAATTGTCCAATGGTAACCAAGAATAAAATGTTTATGCAGTGTAGCTTAAGGGAGCGGTCTTGTCACAAGACCTGTACGGTATCTGCACTTAACGATCACAACATGTACTGGGTACGTTGTAAGTAGGTGTGACTTTTGTGTGGTTTGGACTCTAATCGCTACCTAATCCTGTGTTAATCAGGATGGCTCGTATATCCTACGAGGTATTTTCGGTTTGCGTATGTATATGATCATAATCAGTACGAGAAGGTCTCGTGAGAGGGCAATTTCGTGATGGAATTCACCGACATTGCCACAACATTCGATTCGTGTCATGTCGTGCTCCAAATCGTGAATGTGTGGCAGGGCCTTAACTCAGTCTCCGTATCTTCTAATAGCTTGGACTCTCCTTCTAGTTCTTCTACATCTTTTCTGAATAATGGACACCAAACCTGAACAGCACACTCAAAGAGAGACCGTATCAGAGCGTTGTAGATAGAGTGTGTGGATTATTTCTTTATTTGTATACTTCAATTGGCTCTTAATATAGTCCACTAATGTTTTATCTTTCTTCCCTAATTCAAAGCACTGCTTGGAAAACTCTAGCGGTCACTTCTAATCAGAGCACCCAAATGTTTTTCCAAGTCTTCCAGAGTCTGGGGTTTGCTAGGCCGGTAAACATCCCCTTGCTCTTTTTCAAGTTTAGTGGCATCTTTCATGAATTAGGTCTTTCGCCCAGTCTGTTAGGATCCATCATGAGTTGTTCAACCCATTTAGGATCCTTCACTTTCAGAGAGAGAATTACACAGAGTTACACATATACTCAGAAATATAGACCTTGCGGTCCCTACTAGAAAGTCTGGCCTTAATACTACCATAGACAGGGACAGTTTATTGTAGAATAATAGGACAGCACAGCAGAAAGCTCTCTCCCCACCCTACGAGAGAGAGAGAGAGAGAGAGAGAGAGAGAGAGGGGTGTGGGGGGGGGGGGGCGGAGAGAGAGAGAGATTAATGTCTAGGTCGCTTGGTACTGAGACAGGTTAATTAGGTCGATGGATAGATTGGGAAACAAATTGGTTGACCGATAGGAAGAGAGAAACATAGCCAGCCTCATTGATTGACTGAATGATTGACAGACAGACACAAACATGGACAAGCATAGACAAAGAAATATGCAAATAGACAGAAAGACAGAGAGAGACACAAAACAGGACAAATATAGATAGAGGAACACACAAGCAGACAGAAAGACAGACAGACAGACTAATGCCAGGAAAACACAGATAAAGAAGCATATTGCAAACAGAAAGACAGACAGACAGACTAATGCCAGGAAAACACAGATAAAGAAGCATATTGCAAACAGAAAGGCAGACCGACAAAAAGTCAGGTACCGGTAAATAATGTTGTATATAAACGAATAGGTCGATAAACAGACTTATAGATAAACAGATTGATATAGAAGGAAACATAGACATAGTCTTGTAGTTGGAGGAAAAATTGTGATAGCCATTACCGATTTTATAGATAAATAGCATTCCAAGTTGGGAATACATTAAAATTAAAATACTGAATAGGATTGTAATAATGATGGTGAGCAAAGATGCATGGTATATACAACTAGCAAAACGAAAATAATGCATTGTGTTGCTTTATGATATATAAATGTGTTTAAGATAATTAGAGACATTCATAATATCATGACTTAGGAAAAAGTAGACTTCGAATGTTTGAGATATAGCTACTAACAATCTAGAGAAAGATGAACCAGGAGAGATACATAAAGCTTGATAAATTAACTTTAACAGATTATTGAAAACAGGAAGCGATTAAAGGCGCAAAAGATAAACTGGAGCAACGAATTATCAGTCCTCATTGATAATTTAAATCCGTTCACAAAAAACAGGGTGAATGTTCATATATGTGAATATATGACCTGTGATTTCGTATAATATTTAACAGTAAATTGTGAATAACATAAAGCTTAACAACAAGGTCAGTATCTAAACAATTATTGCAAAGGAGGAGTTGCAGCATTTCCGTGTGTATTGTTGTCAGAATTGTTGTACGAAAAAACACACTTGGTATGGAATATATACGCATATATTTAATTTATGGGGCTTTCAAACTATTACACGTATCATAACATTTCTTAATTCAATATTTTCTTAGGTTACCAATAATAGAATCTTGACAAATATTGCCAATCAATAATATAAGGTCCATTGATTTCTTAATATATTTAGTTACAAACCGACTTTACAATAGCATTATTGGTAACTCTAGATTTTATACATCCTTATTAACCAATAAAGAGGGTAATCTTAATCTTACTAAATAATTGACTCGCACGAAACCTGTAGAGCGAGACTGAAATAAAAGCATGGTCATATTATAGTTAGTAGATCAATATTCTATGTGAGTTAGTGAGACAAAAGGCAGAACTGTCTGTGACGAATTCCTTCCCCATAGTTGAAAGAGTGACAGGGCTAAAATCAAGGAATGTTCGAGCCAAAATGCCGGGATACACGGAGTTTAAAGTAATTAAAGTCATAGGATGAGGGGAAAATGGATTCAGGGTAGAGCGTTCCAGAGCTCAGCTATTGAATAGGGGAAAGATTGGGAATATCGTTTCACTCTTGGGTTGGAGAGTTGTAAAGAGTAGGGGTGGGATTGTATTGGAAGACAGGTTCTACGTACTCTTCGTAAAGGAGGTGGTATACATTGAGAGATGGTGAGGAACACTGATTATTGTAATATCAGTAGAATAGCGAGAGAGATGCAACTTTGCGGCGAAGAGAGAGAGATCGCAGAGATTCAGGGAGTGGACATCAGTTAATGAGACAAAAGGTTTTCTTTTCTACTTTGTCAAGAAATACTGTGAGAGAGGATCTTCCCCACACATGTGAACAATACTAAATACATGGACACACTGTGCCTCTGTACAGAGCAAGAAGCTGTGCCGGGGTAAAGAACCCCCGGAGACGATTGAGCATACCCAGCTTCTGGAAAGCTGTTTTAGCAAGGGTGGTAATGTGATCTTTCCAAGTGAGATCAGGAGAAAAGACGACACCGAGAATACTGAGAGAAGATGAAGGGTTTATCTGTGTATTGTTGAAGTATAAGGGACAGTCCTGTGGGAGTTCTTGATGGATAGATAAATTGAGAAATGGGTTTTGGAAGCACCAAAATCAACAATATATTTTCTGCCCCAAATGGGAATTGTTGATAGGTCAGAAGATATGGCATCGTCACGTGACTTTTTTAGAGATTGCTTGCTGGGGGGTTCTGAAAAACTAGTTGAATAGTGTAAGGTAGAGTCATCAGCATATGAATGAATAACTGATAGTTGATAGGTTGAGGAAGTGAAAGATGGCCGTCCAAAACTACAGCCATGGAACGGCCAGGAAGGGAAATAGAGACAAAGGCACAATTTGAGGGACAAAAACTAAAGGTGGGTAGTTTAGAAGTTAGAGATTTGTGCCAGACTCTATTAAAGGACTTATAGATATGTCTAGCACATTAAAAAAGGTTTCACCGAAATCATGAAAGGAGGATGACCAAAAGTTAGTAAGATATGAATAAGATATGAAAGAAGATCACCAGTAGAGCGACCCCTAAGGAAGCCATATTGGCAATCTGAAAGTAGATTATATGGGCAGAGAGATGCTTAAGAAATTTCGAAGCAAGAATAGTTTCCAAAAACTTTGGAGATGCAAGAAATGAGAGCAATTGGACGATAGTTGGAGGGATGGGAGCGATCATCCCTTGGGATAGTTTGAATGAGAGCAAACTTCCAGCAAGAAGGAAAGACATTAGAGGAGAGACAGAGACAAAAGAGTTTGCCTAGGCAGGGAGTAAGGACTGAAGCAAAGTTTTTTTAGTACAACAGGAGGAACACCATCACGCCTTCTTAGTATTAAGCCCAGAGAGGGTAGAGAGCACATATTTAAAAGAGATTAGGATATTAGGTATAAGTAGGAGAGAGGGGGTTGGAGAGGGAGGAATAACACCGGAATCATCCAAGGTGGAGTTTTTAGTTTAGCTTTGTCAGAGGAAGAAGTGATGGTAGGCATGTGCCGTCAGAGTGGAAAAGGGGAGGAAAAGACAAAGAAGAACAATTGGTGGAGAGGTTTTTGGCTAGATACCAGACAGTTTGGGAAGAGCTTAGAGTTGGATAGTTCAAAGAGAGGTAACCAGACCAAGATTCGAACCCACTCACTGCAGGTATATTTGGTTAGAGCTGGGCACCATAACCACTCCGCCATGAGCATATGGCTGAGTGCTTATGGTGCTCAGCCCTTCCAAATATACCTGGAGTGAGTGGGGTCGAATCCTGGTCAAGATACCTCTCTCCCAGCCTCTCCGACATTATCATTAGATATTGGATAGTTCAGTGCATTTAATATAGAATCGATGAAAGAGTGTTTGGTGAGTCAAAGAACAGATTTGGCTTGAGTCTGGGCAGAAACATAGGAAGAATAAGATTCTTGAGTTTGAAGGTGTCGGTACCGGTACCGGTACCGTTTGAATGCTTCATCCTTATTGCGGACAGAAGTTGAACAAGCGTGATTAAACCAATTTTTTTTTACATTAGTCTGATGGAAAGAAAATGGAATGTATGCCTCCATGCCCAAGAGGATTACCTCAGTAATGAGTTCAGCACTCTCCGGGGGTCCCCGGCAACGGAAGCAAAAGTCATTCCATGGGAAATCAAAGAAGTACTACCAGAGAGCCTCCCAGTCGGCAGTGCCAAAGTGCTACAAGTGCCACCGGCTGGCTAGTTCGGCTCAATCGGATGGCCATACTGGAGAGATAGGACAGGTAAGAGAGATAGGTAAGAGGAGCCCAAATGAGGGAAAAGATCGACAGTATATGAAGAAGGGTTAGAAGTTAGAAACAAGTCAAGAATGTTAGGCTGATCTCCGAAGCTATCCGGGATACGGGTGGGTTGCTGAACCAACTGCTCTACTGTAGGTCATTTAGGATAGAAAAGATATAGATTGTTCACCAGGTTAGTTAGTGGAATGAGAGGAGAGCAATTGGTGATGGTGAGCGTTAAAATCTCCTAAGATGGTGATTTCTAAGAAAGGAGAGATGGCTAGGATGTGTTCCAGTTAAGAGTTTAGATACTCAAAGAATTTGGGAAAGTCAGTAGAGTTAAGGGAAAGATAGACAAAACAGAAGTATTTAGTATGAGAATGACAGGATAATATGAGCCATCAAGTGGAGAATTCAGAGGAGTCAAAATCGGGAACATGAGAGCCTGTGAGTTTGCTGCATCCGCCTTTGGCTTTGAAAGTAGGATAGAGAAAGTAGGATGATACAGAGAAGGGGCTGCTGTCAGTTGCATACAATTATGTCTAAAACAATATGGTAGTATTTATTTTACAAAATCAAGGAACTGCACCGCAAATATATATAGTGTACCGTAGTGTGTAAATATATATAGTGTAGTGTGTAAATATATATAGTGTACCGTAGTGTGTAAATATATATAGTGTACAGTAGTGTGTAAATATATATAGTGTACAGTAGTGTGTAAATATATATAGTGTACAGTAGTGTGTAAATATATATAGTGTACCGTAGTGTGTAAATATATATAGTGTACCGTAGTGTGTAAATATATATAGTGTACAGTAGTGTGTAAATATATATAGTGTACAGTAGTGTGTAAATATATATAGTGTACAGTAGTGTGTAAATATATATAGTGTACCGTAGTGTGTAAATATATATAGTGTACCATAGTGTGTATATATATAGTGTACCGTAGTGTGTAAATATATATAGTGTACCGTAGTGTGTAAATATATATAGTGTACCGTAGTGTGTAAATATATATAGTGTAGCATAGTGTGTAAATATGTATAGTGTACCGTAGTGTGTAAATATATAGTGTACCGTAGTGTGTAAATATATATAGTGTACCGTAGTGTGTAAATATATATAGTGTACCGTAGTGTGTAAATATATATAGTGTACCGTAGTGTGTAAATATATATAGTGTACAGTAGTGTGTAAATATATATAGTGTACCGTAGTGTGTAAATATATATAGTGTACCGTAGTGTGTAAATATATAGTGTACCGTAGTGTGTAAATATATATAGTGTACAGTGTGTAAATATATATAGTGTACCGTAGTGTGTAAATATATATAGTGTACAGTAGTGTGTAAATATATATAGTGTACAGTAGTGTGTAAATATATATAGTGTACAGTAGTGTGTAAATATATATAGTGTACAGTAGTGTGTAAATATATATAGTGTACAGTAGTGTGTAAATATATATAGTGTACAGTAGTGTGTAAATATATATAGTGTACAGTAGTGTGTAAATATATATAGTGTACAGTAGTGTGTAAATATATATAGTGTACAGTAGTGTGTAAATATATATAGTGTACAGTAGTGTGTATATATATATAGTGTACCGTAGTGTGTAAATATATATAGTGTACCGTAGTGTGTAAATATATATAGTGTACCGTAGTGTGTAAATATATATAGTGTACAGTAGTGTGTAAATATATATAGTGTACCGTAGTGTGTATATATATATATAGTGTACCGTAGTGTGTAAATATATATAGTGTACAGTAGTGTGTAAATATATATAGTGTACAGTAGTGTGTAAATATATATAGTGTACCGTAGTGTGTAAATATATATAGTGTACCGTAGTGTGTAAATATATATAGTGTACAGTAGTGTGTAAATATATATAGTGTACCGTAGTGTGTAATATATATAGTGTACCGTAGTGTGTAAATATATATAGTGTACAGTAGTGTGTAAATATATATAGTGTACCGTAGTGTGTAAATATATATAGTGTACCATAGTGTGTAATATATATAGTGTACCGTAGTGTGTAAATATATATAGTGTACCGTAGTGTGTAAATATATATAGTGTACAGTAGTGTGTAAATATATATAGTGTACAGTAGTGTGTAAATATATATAGTGTACCGTAGTGTGTAAATATATATAGTGTACCGTAGTGTGTAAATATATATAGTGTACTGTAGAGTGTTAATATATATAGTGTACAGTAGTGTGTAAATATATATAGTGTACAGTAGTGTGTAAATATATATAGTGTACAGTAGTGTGTAAATATATATAGTGTACCGTAGTGTGTAAATATATATAGTGTACCGTAGTGTGTAAATATATATAGTGTACAGTAGTGTGTAAATATATATAGTGTACAGTAGTGTGTAATATATAGTGTACAGTAGTGTGTAAATATATATAGTGTACCGTAGTGTGTAAATATATATAGTGTACAGTAGTGTGTAAATATATATAGTGTACCGTAGTGTGTAAATATATATAGTGTACCGTAGTGTGTAAATATATATAGTGTACCGTAGTGTGTAAATATATATAGTGTACCGTAGTGTGTAAATATATATAGTGTACAGTAGTGTGTAAATATATATAGTGTACCATAGTGTGTAAATATATTGTGTACCGTAGTGTGTAAATATATATAGTGTACAGTAGTGTGTAAATATATATAGTGTACAGTAGTGTGTAAATATATATAGTGTACCGTAGTGTGTAAATATATAGTGTACATAATGTGTATATATATAGTGTACAGTAGTGTGTAAATATATATAGTGTACAGTAGTGTGTAAATATATATAGTGTACCGTAGTGTGTAAATATATATAGTGTACAGTAGTGTGTAAATATATATAGTGTACAGTAGTGTGTAAATATATATAGTGTACAGTAGTGTGTAAATATATATAGTGTACCGTAGTGTGTAAATATATATAGTGTACCGTAGTGTGTAAATATATATAGTGTACCGTAGTGTGTAAATATATATAGTGTACCGTAGTGTGTAAATATATAGTGTACCGTAGTGTGTAAATATATATAGTGTACAGTAGTGTGTAAATATATATAGTGTACCGTAGTGTGTAAATATATATAGTGTACCGTAGTGTGTAAATATATAGTGTACCGTAGTGTGTAAATATATATAGTGTACAGTAGTGTGTAAATATATATAGTGTACAGTAGTGTGTAAATATATAGTGTACCGTAGTGTGTAAATATATATAGTGTACCGTAGTGTGTAAATATATATAGTGTACCGTAGTGTGTAAATATATATAGTGTACCGTAGTGTGTAAATATATATAGTGTACAGTAGTGTGTAAATATATATAGTGTACAGTAGTGTGTAAATATATATAGTGTACCGTAGTGTGTAAATATATATAGTGTACAGTAGTGTGTAAATATATATAGTGTACAGTAGTGTGTAAATATATAGTGTACCGTAGTGTGTAAATATATATAGTGTACAGTAGTGTGTAAATATATATAGTGTACCGTAGTGTGTAAATATATATAGTGTACCGTAGTGTGTAAATATATATAGTGTACAGTAGTGTGTAAATATATATAGTGTACCGTAGTGTGTAAATATATATAGTGTACCGTAGTGTGTAAATATATATAGTGTACAGTAGTGTGTAAATATATATAGTGTACCGTAGTGTGTAAATATATATAGTGTACAGTAGTGTGTAAATATATATAGTGCACAGTAGTGTGTAAATATATATAGTGTACCGTAGTGTGTAAATATATATAGTGTACCGTAGTGTGTAAATATATATAGTGCACAGTAGTGTGTAAATATATATAGTGTACAGTAGTGTGTAAATATATATAGTGTACCGTAGTGTGTAAATATATATAGTGTACCGTAGTGTGTAAATATATATAGTGTACCGTAGTGTGTTAATATATATAGTGTACCGTAGTGTGTAAATATATATAGTGTACAGTAGTGTGTAAATATATATAGTGTACCGTAGTGTAAATATATATAGTGTACCGTAGTGTGTAAATATATATAGTGTACCGTAGTGTGTAAATATATATAGTGTACCGTAGTGTGTAAATATATATAGTGTACCGTAGTGTGTAAATATATATAGTGTACCGTAGTGTGTAAATATATATAGTGTACCGTAGTGTGTAAATATATATAGTGTACCGTAGTGTGTAAATATATATAGTGTACCGTAGTGTGTAAAATATATAGTGTACAGTAGTGTGTAAATATATATAGTGTACCATAGTGTGTAAATATATATAGTGTACCGTAGTGTGTAAATATATATAGTGTACCATAGTGTGTAAATATATATAGTGTACCGTAGTGTGTAAATATATATAGTGTACAGTAGTGTGTAAATATATATAGTGTACCGTAGTGTGTAAATATATATAGTGTACCGTAGTGTGTAAATATATATAGTGTACAGTAGTGTGTAAATATATATAGTGTACCGTAGTGTGTAAATATATATAGTGTACCGTAGTGTGTAAATATATAGTGTACAGTAGTGTGTAAATATATATAGTGTACAGTAGTGTGTATATATATATAGTTTACCGTAGTGTTTAATGATTTTTAGTGTACAGGAGTGTGTAAATTTCTATAGTGTACCGTAGTGTAAATATATATATTGTACAGTAGTGTGTAAATATATATAGTGCACAGTAGTGTGTAAATGTAGTGTACCGTAGTGTGTAAATATATATAGTGTACCGTAGTGTGTAAATATATATAGTGTACAGTAGTGTGTAAATATATATAGTGTACAGTAGTGTGTAAATATATAGTGTACCGTAGTGTGTAATATATATAGTGTACCGTAGTGTGTAAATATATATAGTGTACCGTAGTGTGTAAATATATATAGTGTACCGTAGTGTGTAAATATATATAGTGTACAGTAGTGTGTAAATATATATAGTGTACCGTAGTGTAAATATATATAGTGTACAGTAGTGTGTAAATATATATAGTGTACCGTAGTGTGTAAATATATATAGTGTACCGTAGTGTGTAAATATATATAGTGTACCGTAGTGTGTAAATATATATAGTGTACCGTAGTGTGTAAATATATATAGTGTACCGTAGTGTGTAAATATATATAGTGTACCGTAGTGTGTAAATATATATAGTGTACAGTAGTGTGTAAATATATATAGTGTACCGTAGTGTGTAAATATATATAGTGTACCGTAGTGTGTAAATATATATAGTGTACCGTAGTGTGTAAATATATAGTGTACAGTAGTGTGTAAATATATATAGTGTACAGTAGTGTGTAAATATATATAGTGTACAGTAGTGTGTAAATATATATAGTGTACAGTAGTGTGTAAATATATATAGTGTACCGTAGAGTGTAAATATATATAGTGTACCGTAGTGTGTAAATATATATAGTGTACCGTAGTGTGTAAATATTATCACGGTCGACCCAGTTTGCTATAACAGTAAAACTGCAGACTAAAACATATAATGAATATAGCAAAGATAAATAGCAAAGATAAATAGGTAGATAAAGCTTGTTTCATTTACTGTATTACTATATAATTATATATATATATATATATATATATATATATATATATATATATATATAATGTTTCAAAGTAAATTAGATATACAACCGACAAACGGTTTGTGGTTATGTTCTAATAGCGAGAGAGAGAGAGAGCAAGTTGCCTATAGCGCGTTTATCATGCTACACACACTTCTACCTAATCTTATTAAGGTTTATGGTATTATGAGGCTCTGCGAATATGTTTTTTATAGTTGAATATTTAATGCATAAGAATTCGTTTTATTACTATCACAATCGAAGGTGGGTAAGTGAGATGCTAGACAACTTATTTATTATGCAATTACCAAAGTTTAAATTAATTGTTCTTCATAAAATAATTTACGCTCCAGCCACAGGTTTCTTTGTAATCCACCACCACCTACCCCTATCCTGCACTAGTGCTAGGTTGCCCTCTATCGTTTGTCACTCCGCACTTTGTATCTGGATCTCTTTATGCATTTTCTCTCTCGTGCTAGTCGTTTACCTTTCTGTAACGTTTTTTTCCATAGTTTTGTATCTCTCTTGAATTCGCCTAGCTTACCTGTGCCGTTTTAATCAAGAGTTTTAGTGTCACATAGTGTTCATGGGCTTGGTGCTAGCCTTTATAATAATAATACCTTCTCCCCTCCCCCATCTATGACTCTCGAGGTAGAAACACACAGTTTCTTATTGGAGGGTGTCTGTTTCAATTTGCTACAACTTTAGCAGTATTATATGTTTCATTAATACCAGCAATCCAATATTTTCCAATCATAATACCACATAATGATCAAAACACAAAACGAATCATTCTTTCACAGTAAATTATTTGGTCACCCACTTCCCTCCACCCCCACCTGCTCCCACCTGCCGCTGGTTACCCCTCCCACTCCTGTACCCTCCTTCCCCCTCCCTAGCCTCCCTCACTCCACCCCATACCTTCACCTACTACCCCCACACCATCACTGTTACCAGATAATTTATGGGCACTAATTGTGCTGCCCTCTATTGAGGTCTTGGACAGACCAAGGCTGTATCTGTTTCATCTGTCCACAACTGTACATAGACAAACACGCACAACCATATAACCACACACACACCTACACAAATACGCTTACACAGACAGACAACCAGGCACAGACAGGCACAGACAAACATACACACACACAGACAAACCTACACATACACAGACAAACATACACAGACACAGACAAACATACAGACACAGACAAACATACACAAACATACAAATACACAGACAAACATACACAGACAAACACGCAAACATCTTCACGTACAGTCTAATAATTCCCCACTGATGTTATTTTTTGTTTCCATGTTGTAAAATCTCCCAACCTCTGACGGATGGCCAGAGGTGTGCTATTTTGAGGTAGGGACTCCTTCCTTAGTCCAAGGATGAAAATAGATAGATTGAAAGATAAATATATAGACATGTAGATGGGTAGTTAAATGACATAGTTAGGTATAAAAAAAAAAATTGTGTGTATAATTATATACTGCACATATATACAGTGAAATAACGGGGTTGAGCAGCCCCCCCCCCCCCCCCCCAACTTCCGAATAGCAGCCATCCAGGACAGCAGGAGGAATAGGAGAAAATAAGAAAACACAAGACCCGACTTGCTTCCCAGTCTTTAACTCCTGCCGGGATAAGCCAGTCTACCCCTTTTCCCGGATCTGCTCATGCTCTAAATTCCGGGGAAATAGGTCAGTCTGCCCGAGAAAGGAGTTCGAGCCCTGGCCACTCACAGGGGCCCCAGCTCCTCCAATGGCAGAGGAAACCTCTGCCCGAGGCATATCATTGGTTCCAGCCTGACTTGCAGTACAGTGATGAACTATTTATGCAAGTTGAGCACCAAGAACCTTCACAATATTGGTACAAGTTGGAATCTCAGTACCCCCCCCCCCCCCCTCGGGAAGACTGGAAATAATGCAGAAGAAGTGACCAGGAAGAAACCTATGGCCTGCAGAGTAAGACAAGCCAAATACCACGATAGACCGGAGATCATCTATTACGTCACCATAATGCCCTCTAAAAATAGGGGGTCAATATCAAGAGATTAAGAATCTCCCTATGTATAAATAAGTAACTACCATGTATTTTTAGATTAAGAATTACCTTCACCATAGCCAAAAACAACGATATCCACATGTCCCTATGAAATTGAAATACACCAAATTGAACCCTCAAAATAAACCAAATATAGCCTAACTATAACTAAAGGAAGCTTCAACGTTCACCACCGCCAATGGCTCTCCTCTCACACTACTGACCCACCTGGTGAACAAGCCTACGTCTTTTCTATCATAAATGACCTAGAGCAGTTACTTCAGCAACCCACCTGTATCCCGGATCGCATCGGAGATCGCCCCAACATTCTTGACTTGTTTCTAACTTCTAACCCTTCTTCTTATACTGTCGATCTTTTCTCTCCTTTGGGCTCCTCCGACCATAAACTTATCTCTGTCAACTATCCTATCTCTCCAGTACGGCCACCCGATCCTCCTAGCCGGCAGCGCTTGTGGCACTTTGGCGCTGCTGACTGGGAGGCTCTCCGGCAGAACTTCTTTTATTTCCCATGGAATGATTTCTGCTTCCGTGGCCGGGGACCCTCGGAGAGTGCTGAACGCATTACCGAGGTAATCCTATCGGGCATGGAAGCATACATTCCATTTTCTTTCTCTCAGACTAATGCTAGAAAATCTTGGTTTACTCAAGCCTGTTCTACTGCTGTCCGCAATAACCGTGCAGAGCTGGGCACTTTCGCCAACACTTTCGCAAATAGCCAATTTCGCCATGGCGGAAGTGTCATTTTGGTGGCGCATTAGCGTTGGCGACAAAATGGCTGCCTATTTGCGGGTTTGTAGCTCTGGAAAGTACCTCCATGTTGCCAACCTCGAGTCCGCAAAATTTGGTTCCCACCACCTGTGTTAAACACAGACCCGCGGCCCTACACTTCCAGCGCCCGCCAAAAACCCAAGCCAATTACTTCTTGTTATGCGGGAATCTAGTGCACCTTCTATATTTCGTGATTTTTTGTATGTGATTTGATGTGTGAAAATGCTAAGGAAGACATGATAATACAGATTACTTAATAAACAGTGCTTAAATGTAAACACAAATATTTGAAGACCTGGAGAGATTCGATCGATCGACTGCGTAACTCTCACAAATCAATCGAATCCACTCCTGAGCTAATATATTTTAATTATCAATAGTCTAGATTATTTATTTTTGGATATGGATATTGTCAAAATATCATTAATACCGAGATGTAAAGAGCTGAGTTACGATAAAGACGAATATTAGATGAAATATGCGAAAACCCTTTAATTAGGATAGCCTATATTGTAGGCCTATTGTTAATTGTTATTGTTTATCACACGTCACGTGTTCATCACATGATAGGCGTCGTCTTTATGTATGATTAGATAGGCTATTTGAAAAGCTTATGGTGTATTTGAAGTGAATAGTACATTAGTCTTACCTTTTATAAACTAATATATATAAAATGAAGCGGTTAGGCTATAAGCCTAGGCTAGGCCTAATATTCATGGCCAAGTTAACAAATTTCCATAGCCTAGCCTATATATAGCCTAGGCCTACGGTCTCGATTTCAATCGTATGGGTGAGTAATTATATCCTACTGTCTCGATTTATTTATTTCCATTTGAATTGATACTTCTGTTTAGTGCGATTTTTATTAGTGCGTGATTTCATGGTCTCACTTGCGAAATAGGCTAGGCTATAGCGGCGCTTCACTTCAGGTAGGCTAGGCCTAGTTAGTTAATTTGATTTATGTTAATGTTTTCTTAACCTAAACTAAGTTTATTAGGTTACCCTAATCCCATCAAAATGCCTCAAAGCATGTAGGCTAAATATTGCATATAGGCCTATGCCTAGGCCCAATCACTAACTAATTTTATTAGTGTCAATTAGGCTAGTGTTGATTTTGAAAGTATCATATAAATGTACAATTAAATTTTATTTTATTCTGATCTGAAGCTATATTCTGAGCATCATAATGAATATAGGCCTAGGTTACTCTACTTTCTATTAAATTACTTAATCTATCTAAAGTAGACCTATCTATTCTATTTATATTGCCATCCCCAAAGGGGTGGCCACGAATGAATCACCTCCTTGCACCTCTGTGATCTGGCGTACCTCCTCCCGAAATTTTGCGAATACTGACTATTACTGAAGGACTCTCCCCGAAAATAAGTCGCCCCAACGTTTAATTGCCTATGCTGGACAAACGAAGTGGCCTATGTATAGGCCTATATATTATATATATATTTTTGTTGATAACCAAACCTAACCAAAACGGGGTAAGTTGCTCATACAAAATGTGGAACAACAGTTTTTGGGGCTCTCCATTAACCTACTGTAGACTAAAATAAACTGTAGGCCTATTAAACTTTACGTAAGAGTTGTGTTAGCGGGCATACTATCCGTTTTGTTTACATAGTCACACGCTCACAGTTACATACGTTTCTAATTTGACTGTTTTTGTATTGCTACTATTTGCCCCTGATGATAATATACTGTATATGATGATGACAATAAGTCATTGGGGACGAGGGGGCAAAGCCCCCCTCAACCAATATTGTAGAATTTGTATCCCATGGCCGTCGGCTGGTAACAAAACAATTTACCCAACACCTGGCCGTGGGATATAATAAACTAAACCTATTGATTTACCCTTGATTCTGTAGTTTAAATAAAACAAATAAAAAAAGGTTTGCGTTTGCTGATTTGCATTTGGAAACCGGAAATTTCACGAGGCTTGCTAATTTGTGTTTGTGGTAGTTATGTTCTGGGTTTCCAAATTTGAGTTTGTGGACTAGATTTTTTGTTTGTGGTGCCCAGCTCTGGGCCAATAAGGAGGAAGCATTCAAACGGTACCGACGCCTTAAAACTCAAGACTCTCATTCTTCCTATGTTTCTGCCCGGAATCAAGCCAAATCTGTTCTTCGACTTGCCAACCACTCGTTCATCAATAATAAATGCACTGAACTATCCAACTCTAGCTCTTCCCAAGCTTTCTGGCATCTAGCCAAAAACCTCTCCAACAATTTCTCTTCCTCGTCTTTCCCTCCCCTTTCCCAATCTGATGGCACAACCATCACTTCTTCCTCTGACAAAGCTAAACTCTTCGCTCAAACTTTTGCTAGAAACTCCACCTTGGATGATTCCGGTGCTATTCCTCCCTCTCCACCCTACTCTCTTACTTATGCCTAATATCCTAATCTCTTCTAAAGATGTACTTTCTACCCTCTCTGGGCTTAATACTAATAAGGCATACGGTCCGGACGGTGTTCCTCCTGTTGTTCTCAAAAACTGTGCTTCCGTGCTGACTCCCTGCCTAGGCAAACTCTTTCGTCTCTGTCTATCCTCTAACGTCTTCCCTTCATGGTGGAAGTTTGCTCACATTCAACCTGTCCCAAAGAAGGGTGACCGCTCTCAACCCTCCAACTATTGTCCAATTGCTCTCATCTCTTGTCTTTCTAAAGTTTTTGAAACTATTCTTGCTTCCAAATTTCTTAAGCATTTCTCTTCTCATAATCTGCTCTTAGATCGCCAGTATGGCTTCCTATACTATCTCCAATTGGGGCAGAGAAAACCTTGTTACCTTTAATACTTCCAAAACCCAATTTCTCCATCTATCTACCCGTAAGGAACTCCCAGCAGACTATCCCTTATTCTTCCACAATACAAAAATCAATCCTTCATCTTCTCTCAATATTCTTGGTGTCTCTTTTTCTTCTGCTCTCAGTTGGAAGGACCATATTACCAGTCTTGCTAAGGCAGCCTCCCAGAAGCTGGATGTGCTCAACCGCCTTAGGGGGTTCTTTTCCCATGCACAGCTTTTTGCTCTGTACAGGGGCATAGTGCGTCCTTGTATTGAGTATTGTTCACATGTGTGGGGAGGTTCCTCTCACGCCGCTCTCCTAGACAAAGTTGAAAGGAAGGCCTTTCGTATCATTATTTCCCGTCCACTCACCAACTCACTGCAATCTCTCTCTCGCTATTCTATCGCTACTATAATAATCGGTGTTCCTCAGAGCTTTCCCAGTGTATACCACCTCCTTTACGTAGGGCACGTGGTACACGTCTTGCAACTCAATCCCACCCCTACTCTGTGCAACTCTCCAACCCGAGAGTGAAACGTTACTCTCAAACTTTCTTCTACTCAACAGCTGAGCTCTGGAACGCTCTCCCAGAATCAGTCTTTCCCTCTTCCTATGACTTAAATTGCTTCAAACTCTGTGTGTCCAGGCATTTTACTCGAACGTCCCTTGATTTAGGCCCTGTCACTTTTTCAACTGTGGGGGAGGCACTCGCTATAGGCAGTTCTGCCTTTTGCCTCCTTCAATCACATAGAAAAAAAAAAAAAAAAAAAAGCAACTACTATTGTATCTCTCTCCTGGTAAAGCCGGTAGCGGGTAAAAACAATCTAGTACACTTGCTTCATCCGACGTCCATCCCTGAACCACCTTGCCCTGTACCTGGGATAGAGGCAGTTCCCTTTGACGTCCAGCCCTGTCGTACCACGAGAGGCAGTTCCCCTTGACGTCCAGCCCTGCGGAAACACGAGTCCCCGTCGACCAGATTCTCGCTCAAGGCTACCTCTACCCTTTATTCTAAGTGTCTCTGAGTGTTTTAAGTTGTGGTTATTGTTGTGGAGGTAAGATAAAATATGCGAGTATTCTATTATAGTTAATTATAGATCTATGCCTAAGATCTATCTTGACCCCCTAATACCCGTGTAAGATTTATATAACTTTGATCCGTACAGTGATTCAATAAGTACTAGATATTGCTGAGATAATTTGTATTTAATCCTTCAGAACCTTAATTGTATGTACAGTTGGTCAAAGTTCCAGCTGACCCACCCTCGCTCTGGGGCTCGCAGAAATATCTGGCAATACTGGTGTAGGAAGGAGGTGTCTTACAAAGATTGGGATTGGTAGATCTGATTTCGGCTATATCATTGTTAGTACATATACTAAACAAGGGAAAGTAAGCCTATCTCAAATAAAAATGCATACATCGCTATGTATGATCCCGAACATTCACCCAAAGTTCGTAGATTTGCATAAATATTCAAGTTATTATAATTATCCACTGATTGGCAACTACACAAGTATTGCCAGCTAATTCTGCGAGCCCCAGAGCGAAGGTGGGTCAGCTGGAACTTTGACCAACTGTACGTTACATAGTCATTCTTACAGGTGTTCCTTAGTGAATACTTTCAGATTTTATTCATTTATGTTATTATTCTTTGTGTATACAAGTCGAAGTGAAGTGTATAACGTGAGCTATTTTCCTTCTTAACCCGTCCAGCCCCGGTTAGTTTTATAATGTTTGTTCACCAGAACCCGGCCGGTTTTCAAAAAATGGTTTTATTCCAGAAACAATAGCGAATGAGTTAGGAATGAAGGAAAAACCACGAAAAACCGCTCAAAAAGCTTAAAGAATGGTCCTACAGAGCCCCCGAAAATATATTTTACAAGAGTAAAAAATTGAAGGCAATTACCCCAAAAAAACAGGTTATTGCGCGCTCACGCGCACGCACGTGGACTTAGAGAGTTTTAAACCATCGGCACGGTTGCGTGGGATACGTACACAGTTCCCATACAAATCTGAGCCCTCTTGAGTGGCTACACCTGAGGTTACGGTCGGCGCAATTAGGGTGACGCGCCAGGCGCGTCTCTGGGACTGTGCGTTACATACATCGCCGACGCGTCAGGCGCGTCGCTGGGGCTGTACGGGTTAAATTCAATATACCTAAAACCTACACCCAATTTCAGGATTATATTAGTTGTGTATTTATCGCCAGAGAATACTTATCTTACTAATTTCCCCCCCCCCCCCTTGAAAGTAAAGAACCCTTTCCGTTGAAGTTAGATTTAATTCATTTGTCAAGATATCTGATCTCTATTAGTTCTTGTGAATAATCCAATGATATACGTTATTCGGATCATGTAATTCTTTTTACACCAATCTAGGCATTCAGATTTTATATTCCTTGTTCGATTCCGCCTAATATTTGGCTATTGATTATATTATTACTTTTTCTAGTAATCCATTTATTATAACCATTGTTTCAGTTATAATACAACGCTACAAAAGTTCTGGGTTCTTATAGGAATTTGTTAATCTATTCATATCTTCTATTATGCCATCCTACATGGTATTTCGTAAGTGCAACTTCGTCGTGTACGCCCATTCAATATAGGTCTTTGTAATAATAATAATAATAATAATCTTCTGGTTACTTATATAGCGCCCGTATCTCCTCCTTCGAGGATTCACAAGCGCTTGGCTTTCTTTAGTCTACCAGAGACCATTACCCATCCCCCTTGCTCATGGGAAGATGGTAACCGCCGGCTATGTCCCAGAAAAACTTTTCAATCTGAGCGGGGATTGAACGCGAGACCTTCAAGATGGGAATCAGGCACGCTATCAACTGAGCCAGCCGGACGGCTGGCTAAGCTATATTACATCGCTACAGTAGTTCTGCGTTCCTATAGGAATTTGTTAATCTTTTCAAATCTCCTTTTATACCGTCATACATGGTATTTCCTAAGTACAACTTTGTCGTGTACGCCCATTCAAGTTAGCTCTTTGTATGCTATATTATAACGCTCTATCATTTGCGTTTCTTAAGTAGTTGGTTAATTTATTCCATTCTATTTGAATTTATATTTGATTTTATTCCGATTGTCACTATATTTACTGTGAATTAGAGTTCCTCAACCCGTGTAATTTGACTTCATCTATGATCAAATATTATTATTCGTGTTTCGTGTGAGAGATTATTTGCAATAACTCTTAGATAGTTAGATTCAGATTTATACTATCTTTTCCCCTAGCTTGAAGAGAAGTTCATATATTCTTAACCTGATCTACTGTCGCATTAAATACAAATAATACTTACAGCAACATCAGTTCATCTCACCTGTACCCCAACGAGCGGTACCTTTGTAGTCACACCTGACCGCGACCTATTTTGTTTGCCCCTCACTCGCTACCACGTGTAGCTACCAACCTCGTCTCGGTGGCCAGAACTTGTATTCATTATATCTCACGTTAGACACTTGACCCGCATAGTTTGTTGTTGTCAATGTGGATTGTTAGTATACAGTATAGGCCCTATGTTCCATAATTGCGTATTTCCTCTCTTCCGTTATTGTGTAAGTGACAAACTATATTTCCCCAGGGAGTAAAACTTATTCAACTCTCTCCAGTCACATTATATATGAACTTGCTATGTTATATAATAGTGGAGTTAACACCCCATAACTTTTACTAAATGTCCTTTTAATAAATATGAGTGTAATCTATACTGTGTGTTTATTGTGTTGTTGGTTGTCCGATTGAGTAAACATTTACCATATTCATGAAGTTAGATGTGTTCCTGTCGAGCATATTCCAAGTCTAAGTGTCCGAAACCCGGATTGATAAAAATACAATACTGAAGCGAGTTGGATTACAACCCGACATAACATACAGTATATATACAGTATATATATATATATATATATATATATATATTACATCTCACGATTGTACTATTTACTATGCAATCATTATTTACATCTCTCATATAATTTTAAGGTAGTATACTTACTATGAATGATTCTTTATGCATGGAATGTACATCCTTTGTATTCATTGTAACTTCTTGTACACCTGGAGGTTATTCAACCGTTCTAAAACTCATGAGTCAAAGTTCCTTCCCACGCCCTTTAACATACAAAGAGCGGGTGGTAGGGTATTTTACACTGTGCCGCCCAGCGGGGGATTTTTACCCTAAATAGGGTTGTTTCCGTGCTCATTTTCATGCATAAACAAGACCCAGAGTGTAAAACAAGTATCTATCCCTGCAAGGGCGTAAACAGAGCTTTCCAATGACACCCGAACCATCCTTGTACGACCACTGGTTCTCTTGCAACGATCGATTGTGCAACACGAGTGCAAAAAAACTAAAATAAGGTAATTTCCGTACATAATTCCCTGTGTGGTGAGTCAGAGGAGGGGGAGGAAGATAGAATACAGTTCAGTACGTCCATGGTGGTCGTGGGGAGCGGTCATAAGGTTACTACGCTCGTCCCACCGCTCAGCTCTCTCTCTCCCAGCAACATTACGTGCTGAAAATGGCACTCGACAGCTGTCGTGCACCGCCACATAGTCCAAATTTATTTAACTCGACAGATGTCGTGCGCCGTTGGTTAAGGGTTAAGCTTACTCACACCTCTTGGGTTGTCACCCAGGCTATGTACTGTACACATGAATCGGAAGTGTAGATCACATGTTGGAAGGTTCTTGGAGGTTTGTAGGAGAGGTGAGAGGTAGGGAGAGAGTTTGACAAACAGATAGACTCGAACCTTGGGCACGACAACAAGCCCTTAGAGATTCCCTCATCAATTAGGGAATTCTCTGGCATATACTTTATTAGTACATCTGTGTAAATCTTTCAGTTGTTACCTGAATAATAAAGTTGGTTTGGATACCACATTCTTTAATTTCCTCCTTTACCTATGTATAACATGTATAAGGTATAATGAGTTAATTGCTCAATAGGTGGCGTTCTGAGAGTGAGGGTCCGAGTGTGGGGAGTGAGACTGTGAAGCGCAGAGGCGAGGCAGCTTCAGAGATGGGATTGCTTCGAGCCGTGAAGCTTCGCATGTCTCACTCCCTAGACTGGAGCAAGACCTCACGGGCCTCACCGTGTTCAGCGGTAGAGTGTAAGGCTATCAGCCTATGCCCGAGAGGGAGTAGTTGGAATATAGAAAAAGAAAAAAGAAAAAAAAGTGGGATGGTGGCGGCGATATACCTTATCTATCATATCTATCTATCAACGAGCAGGGGACGGAGAGCCGAGATCAACCTACTATCTTCAATCAACATATAACCTTTAGGAACGTACCTCAAAACGTCTTCCCTAATATGGTTAATTATACTACCTAACATATAACTCATAAGGACAGATAGTCACCTTTAGACTTCCTTACTTGGAGTTAATAGATAACCCTTATAATAAATATAGGATCATACATTTTTACGTCTTCCTAAAGTTAACCTCTTCCTACAGTGACTGTCAAAAGTAATTTGTAATATATATATATATATATATATTGTTACGAGGGGAGCCCGGGGAAAGCAGATGCTCTAATAGCCTAGCCCACAGCACTGGCAAAAAGGAAACGCTGTAGCAAAAAGACACCAATGCTGTAGACTTGCACCCAACACTGCCCACCGCACTAAACTAACCCTGAAACAGACACGCTCTTAATATCTGACTCAAACACCAAGACACGCAGGTTCTCTAGGAAAAGTGGTTATCTTCCTCTTTGCTCTATTAAAGCAGTACTACAAGGAGACACAAAAATATATACTGTCTCCGAGTCTGGTTGATAGTGCGTGTAGTATGCAAGAGAACTTCTAAGGTTATTCTAGACTGCACATATATGCCAAAACACGACACTGTTAGACTCCCAGACACTTCTATATCATGCCCAATCACTTAGGAATTAGGAGTAATATGAAGCAAAAGCATGGGGAAAGTCTAATGCAGAAGCCCAACAATGCACAGGGGTTGACGTCTCAGTAGGTTGTGGGGTGGGCTTCTAAGAGCCATCAAACAAACCACTGTAGATGTCAACCTCAATGATACATAAAATATACATAATATAATAAATAACAATGCAGTAGAATAATGGAAAAGAAATGGAAGGACAAAGTTATGAAGCTTATAGTCTAGATTGCCAGGGAAAAAAAATGCAGTAAATTTCCTAAGATAAACAAAATAAACTCTAGTACTCAAGCTAATAAGGTTAAGACAAAAATAATATGCTTAAAATGACTCCAGCCTTGCTATGCTTTGATAAGGAACAAAATCGATTTATGCGGTATTTAAGAGGGAACAATGAAGCAAGCCAACAACACCAAACAGTGATGTTGTCAGTACGGAAGGTGGGACTGGAGTGGCGCTGGGACCATGGGAACACACACACGAGGGTTCCCTGGCCGGGCCAAGAGAGAAGTGAGAGCTCCAAGCGTCACTAGATTGCATAATTATATTTGGCACTTGTGCTCTCATTAACAAAACATAAATGATCAAATAAATACAAGACATTATTGTGTAACTTATAATAGACGTGCCGTTTTGCCCAAAATCAAAACGGCATACCCAACTCTGCGAAGGGTTGCCATCATCACTAATATTACCATTATTATTACTATTGCTATCATCATCACTACAATTGTCACCGTCATCACTACTACTACCATCATCATTAATATTACCACCATTATCACTACTGCAGTACTATCATCATCACTACAATTGTCACCTTCTAATGTCAACTAAACTAACAAATGCGGGCGAGTTTTTTTCGCCCCCTGAACGATAGCGTTCTGTGTGAGTGTGACCCCGCCCCCACACACACACAGAACGCCATCATCATTGCTTGGGAATAGGTACAGGGTGGGGGGTGGGGGTCCTGAAGGGGTGGGGGGGGGGAGCGGGCAAAACCATATTTTGGACCTAAAATTATAACTATTGCACAAATTAAAAAAATATTCTTTTAATTACCGTCGCATTCACGCATCGAATGTTCGTGTGAAGTTTGGTGAAATCCGTCGAACGGTCTAGGAGTTATCGGACAGACTGACAGACAGACATTTCGGCCGGCATGTACCACTATACGGGGGGGCAATACCAATCTGCTTACGCAGAGTTGATTACTACCATCGCTTCTAATGTCAACTAAACTAAAGTAGACGTGCCGTTTCGCCCAAAATCAAAACAGCATATCCAACTCTACGAAGGGTTACCATCATCACTAATATTACCACTATTGTTACTACTACTATCATCGTCACTACAATTGTCACCATCATCACTAATACTACCATCAACACTAATATTACTACCATCATCACTACAATTGTCACCTTCTAATGTCAACTAAACTAACTTAACCTAACGAATGCGGGCAAGTTTTTTTTCGCCCCCTGGACGATGGCGTTCTGTGTGAGTGTGCCCCTATGGGGCACACACACACAGAACACCATCATCATTGCTTGGGAATAGGTACAGGGTGAGGGGTGGGGGTCCTGAGGGGAGGGGAGGGGGGGGGGGGGACCATTTTTTTAACCTAAAGTCAAAATTATTTCACAAATTCATCTTTTTTTTTAAATTACCGTCGCATTCACGAACCGAATGTTCGTGTGAAGTTTGGTGAAAATCCGTCGGACGGTCTATGAGTTTTTGGACAGACAGACAGACAGACATTTCGGCCGGCATGTACCACTATATGGGGGGCGATACCACTCTGCTTACGCAGAGTTGATAAAGTAGACGTGCCGTTTTGCCCAAAATCAAAACGGCATACCCAACTCTGTGTTGGGTCACCTACTATTACTACCATCGCTTCTAATGTCAACTAAACTAACTTAACATATCAAATGCGGGGCGAGTTGTTTTCTCCCCCAGAACGCCATCATCATTGCTGGGGGCCCCTCCCCCCCCCCCAGCAATGATGGTGAGAGGTTGGTGGAGGGCCGAGGGAAGGGGTGGGGTGGAGGGACAAAACCATTTGTTTACCCTAAAATCCAAATTATTGCACACATTTAAAAAACAAAATTATATACCGTCGCATTCACGCACCGAATGTTCGTGTGAAGCTTGGTGAAAATCCGTCGAACGGTCTAGGAAGAGTTTCCGGACAGACAGACAGACAGACAGACTGACATTTCGGCCGGCATGTGCCACTATACGGGGGGCGATACCACTCTGCTTACGCAGAGTTGATAAAGTAGCCGTGCAGTTTCTCCCAAATCAAAACGGCATACCCAACTCTGCGAAGGGTTACCATCACTAATATTACCACCATTATTACTACTACTATCATCATCACTACAATTGTCACCATCATCATTAATATTACCACCATCATCACTACGTACTACTATCATCACTATAATTGTCACCTTCTAATGTCAACTAAACTAACTCGTATCACCTCGTAATTTTACTGTAAGTTACCTGCTGTCACGTGAGTGTATTGTATACATGTAAATTGACCTACGGTAGGATAATATATTTTTTGTCGTTTTACATTAACAGTAGTTACTTATTATTATAATGTTATTATTGTATTGTTATCATAATCATCACCTTCAGTAGACGTTCCGTTTTGCCCAAAATCAAAACGGCATACCCAACTCTGCGATGGGTTACCATCATCACTACTAATACCATCAATCACCATCATCACTACTACTTCCTTCATCACTACAACCGCCACAATCATCACGACTACTGTCATCATCACCATTACTATGATCATCATCACTACTACAATTGCAATCATCACTACTACTCTCACCATCATCACTACTACTGTCACCATTGTCACAACCATCTTAATCACTACTATCATTGATACTACAACTATCAACCATCATTACTACTATCATCACCACCATCTTACAATCATCATTACTACTGTTAACATAATCACTACTACTATAACCATCATCATTACTACTGTCACAAGTATTACCATCATGTATCCTACTGTCACCATCATCACTACTACTGCCATCATCACCATTACTATGATCTTCATCATCACAACTATTGTCATCATCACTACAACTTTCACCATCATCACTACTACTCACCATCATTACTACTACTCACACCATCGTCACTTCCATCATCACTACTGTCATTATTATCACTACAACTATCATTACTTGTCACCATCATCACTACTATTATGACCATCATCACTACTACTAGTACTGTCACCATCATATCTACTACTGTCATCATCACTACTGTCAACATCATCAATACAACTACAACCATCATCACTACTATCACCATCAATCCCACTATTACTACCATCACTTCTAATGCCAACTAAACTAACTTAACCTAGCAAATGCATAGCAAGATGTTTTCGCCCCCCGAACGAATGCGTTCTTAGTGTGTGAGCTCCTTTGGGGCTCACACACTAATAGCGCCATAATTGCTGGGGGGGTTCCGAGACAGACGGACGACGACTACGACAGACATTTTTTTCGTGTGGTACCCACTATACGGGGGGGCGATACCAAACTCTGCTTACGCAGAGTTGATAAACTAATACAACTCGCCTCAGTGCTGAACAAAATAGATAATTAGACTCATAGCAACAATCAACATGGTTACAAGGCAGTGGCGTGATCATGACGTCACCACTGGACAAGAAGTACACACGCGAGAAGGGAGAGAGAAGGAAAGACAGCAAACCTCCCCTTAAACATACAACACTTTGCAACTGAAATAGGCTTTTGTATAAATCATAACGAACACATACAGTTGAAATATCTGGTGGAAGTGACAATATACATATATATATATATATATATACATATATATATACTGGTATATATATATATATATATATATATATATATATATGTATGTGTATGTATGTACGGACTCAGGCCCATTCCCCACTTTTCCTTCTTCGTTTTTTTCCGGGGGTGGCCGACTCAAGACAGAGCCCGAATAGGGACAACACAACAGAAAACAATGAACACAAAAACAAAATACAAATTCACACACATCTAGGTCACCCAGGAGAAGACCCAAAGACCAGGGTCACCAAGGTCCCTCCATCACTCCCCCGGCCCCCGACCACTTGGAAAGGTTCCGGTCTCATCAGGCAGACGTGCAGCGAAGCCGAAACCACAAGCCCGCTCACCACACTTCCAGGCACACCCTTCATATAATACTGGGTCCCCGGGCCAGGCGCCTAATGGACTATTATCTAGTCCAACTGGCGCCCGACCCGCTCTCCCAAATGACCACGTGTTCACTCATCTATTCACAAGCATTCTCCATTCATTCTTGTTTATTACCACTTCCCTTGTCTGATCTATAGTTATTCCTCTATCATCCAAAGCTTGTCTTACACAGTCTCTCCATCTCAATGGGGGTCTTCCTACTCCTCTATCTCACCTTGTATCTGACACACATATTCTCTTTGTAAGCCTTTCATCTTCCATCTGTTCAACATGACCATACCAGCTCAGCACCCTTCTGTCCACTCTGGCCGACAAATGTGCCTGCTATCCCACTCTCCTACGTATCTCTTCATTCCACAATCTGTTTCTACGAGTAACTTCACACACACTCCTTAAGCAGCTCATCTCCATCACATCCAGCTTCCTTCTCTCCTTTGCCTTCAAAGCCCATGCCTCAGCCCCATACATCACTGTTGGCACAACAATTCCTTGATACATAGCACTTTTAACTTTCATTCCGAGATTTCTCACCTTCCACATACTTCCCATTGCTCCGAAAACTTTCCTTCCTTCACATACTCTCTGTTTTACCTCCATTTCCATACCTCCATTCCTGCTTATCGTTCCTCCTAGATATTTAAAACACTGTACTTGTTCCAATATTTTCCCATCCAGCCTCACATCTAGATTCACCCTACGATCACCCCTATTACACACCATTACTTTACTTTTATTGACGTTCACCTTCAGTTTCCTCCTTCCACAAACCACACCAAACTCTCTGACTACCCGCTGCAGTTTCTCCTCAGAATCCGCCACCATCGCTGTCATCAGCGAACAGCAACTGATTCAACTCCCAATCTCTACCATTCTTTCCTACAAAACCCAATCCTCTTCCCATAGTTCTCATTTTGACCTCCCTCACCACACCGTCCATAAATATATTAAACAGCCATGGTGACATTACACAACTCTGTCGCAAACTTACATTTACCTAAAAATATATATATATATTATATATATATATATATATATATATATATATATATATATACAGTATATACAACAGTATATATATATATATATATATATATATAGAGAGAGAGAGAGAGAGAGAATTAGAGCTATTGAGACAAAGAGGGGTGGGGGGTGGAAGACAGACAAAGAGATAGACAGACAAACTGATAGATAGACAGACAGACAAACAGACATAGAGATAGATAGATTTATTATATGCATTTTAAAACAAAATTGGCACCAATGTTACAACTTCACTTTTTAATATTAGTTAGTGATGCATATAAATTTAATGGACAGTAAACCTTGACATCTACTAAGGGGCTTTCATTTTGCTCCCCAGACCTCTATCAAGGCTTAAATATCACCCCCAAGATCCCCATTTGAGATAAACCTGTACAATTTTCGGTGGAAAAATGTCTCTGCCGAAGGCCGAGACATTCTTCCTAATTACAGGCTTACAGGCTTCCTAATTACAGTCTTGCTATCGCTCGCCAGGAATAAATATCGACACCTACTATGGGTTTCAGAGGCCGTGCTACATCGTTTTTCGGGAATAACTTATTAACAAACAGTTGGATCAGTATGATATTTTGCCAGAGTTTGTTTCACAACGTGCCCTAATTTTCGTCAATATAGTGCATTACCAATAGTGGAGAATTAAGCTACTTGTCCCTGTATCATGAGGCTAAAATCACACATGAATGACTAGGAAACGGACAAGGCTACCGTGACGTATATGCGAGACCACCAAACCAATATTGCTCCTCCATCAAACAAGTCTACTATCGTCGTTACAATCAGGTTATATGTCACTATAAAATATGAATATACAAAAATGATGTGTTATTCTTGTATATTTTTATTTGATAGTGACATATAGCCTAAATGTAAATGCGTTAGTAGGGTTGGGTCGTGGCTGATAACGACCGTCTTTGATGGAGGATCAATAATGGTTTGGTGGTTTCACATGTACGTCACGGTAGCCTTGTCCGTTTCCTAGTCATTAATGTGACTTTAACCTCATGACACAGGGACAAGTGGCTTAATTCTACACTTTTGGTAATGCAATATTTTGACGAAAATTAGGGCACGGTGTGAAACAAGCTCTGGCAATATATCATACTGAGCCAACTATTTGTTAATAAGTTATTCCCGAAAAACGATGTAACACGGCCTCTGAAACCCATAGTAAATGGCACGAAAGGTCTAATTATTGTCTAAGTAGTGGGCAAAAGGTATTACCATGATTATGCCAACATCGTCTAAGCTTCGGGCAAAAGCGCTTCCTCCTTAGAATAGACAACTAAAACTCCTAATATAATAAATCTAATTATTCCTGTCAAACCTATCTCCACCAATCTCTAGGCCCCTCATCCAAAGTGTAGTGGGTGCAATCAATGGGTGAAGGCCTTTGATAATTGACCACTTGCGAGTTCGGGTTGTAAGGAAGTTGATGCCGTAAACATTGGCAGTTAGCAGAAGTACAATAATAATAATAACAATAAGAAGAAGAAGAAGAACAAGAACAACAAGAACAAGAACAACAAGAACAAGAACAAGAAGAACAAGAACAAGAAGGAGAAGAAGAAGAAGAATCGGATCTTGAAAGGGTTAAATTACTGGAATTGTCCCTACCAACAATTCTCTTGAGACCTCTGGTGGACACTTTTGAACTAGCGCCAGGGCTATGACTGTAGACATCACTATGCCCAACACCTAGGATGTGCACAGTCATAGACTACAGTAGATCTGGACTGGACACGAAAATGGAACTTTGCAGTAAGAACCCAAAATCGGATAATGAAACCTCAAATTCGAACCTCAAAACCGCCAAAAGATGATATTTTCGCCGTTTCGAGGTTCGAACTTGGGGGTTCATTCTCCGATTTTGGGTCCCTTACTGCAAAGTTCCGCTATCGTGTCCAGTCCAGATCTACTGTAGTCTATGGCACAGTATATCTCGATTTTGTGTGATTCTACACATAATTTGTTACAGTATACGACTACACTAAGTGCTTATATAGTATAGTAATAAAGGGAAAGTCCATATACAGCTGATAATGACTACAAACATAATTATAAGCTGATTAATTATCATAACACAAATGGTGTAAAAATACCTGCTGTGTGGAGGATAATATGGCCAAAAAATATCTCTTACCACACCAATACAAATAGAAAATAAATAAAAATAAAGTATTAGATAGCCTACCTTATGGCATGGACTATATGGGCAGATGAGGGTTGTTTAGTATCCTAGTCTTACCCACGATAGCCTATCTCTCAGATACCCTAACTGTACATTGTATAAATGTCCATATATATCAATGACTTAGCTATAACTAGGGTCCTGGCGCAGTTTCAGAGGATTCCGGCTTCGGTAGATAAGGGTTATAGATCAGGGACTCCGGGCCGGGCGCGGGGAGTGTTGTGGAAGGTCACAAGAACGTCCTGACAGTTCAAAAGTTCAATGGCGTCTCGTCGGAACTTCAATTTCCGACTCTTAAATAAATTATATCCTAATTTGTTACCAAGGGTTCATTCCCTCTTCACTTAATCATATAAATGAAAAATAAGTGTTTAATTACATAAATATTAATATAAATATCGTTTCACAACGATTTAGTAAACATATTATCTTCGTCTTACTGTCTTCGTAGTGCAATGCATAAGTGTGTTGATTTTCGGTGTGAGCATCCTAGGTTCGAATCCCCGGACTGCCACGTGTGTTTGTTAATTTCATTAATCGAGTTTAGGAGTAAAGTTGGTTAGTGGAGAAAACATAATAATCCATTCATCTATCCATAGCCTATGATAGCGCAGTTGGAATGTGTGTACTGTACATGCTTAGATTGATATGCAGGATTCGAAACTGCATAATAAATCGTAGGCTTGTCCACCATTCTTATAACTGTCTTCGTAGCGCAATGGATAAATACACTGAATTTCGGTGTGAGCATCCTAGGTTCGAATCCCTGGACTGCCACATGCATTTGTTGATTTCATTAATTGAGTTTAGGAGTAAAGTCGGTTGGTGGAGCGAACATAATAATTCATTCAGGTTCAGGGGTAGTTTATAGAGAGGCCTTCCTTAGTGTTAAGGCCCCATTAATTACTCCTTCCATTCATCTATCCATAGCCTATGATAGCGCAGTTGGAAAGTGTGTACATGCTTGTCTTCGTAGTGCAATGGATAAATGCACTGAATTTCGGTGTGAGTATCCTAGGTTCGAATCCCTGGACGGCCACATGTATTTGTTGATTTCATTAATTGAGCTTAGGAATAAAGTCGGTTGGTGGAGGGAACATAATAATCCAAGGGTTGAGGTTACCACAACAAATTGTGGAGAGCGTCTGCGATCGCGGGAGTTTCAAAACTGATCCCTAATACAGTACCTCTAAGTTTTAATCCTACAAGGTTTTATAGCTAAATTAACTTGGCCAAGGTAATCCTATACAGTTCTAAATTACTTAATATTAATAAAGTAGACGTGCCGTTTTGCCCAAATTCAAAACGGCATACCCAACTCTGCGATGGGTTACCATCATCACTACTAATACCATCATCAATCACAATCAACATAATCACTACAACTGCCATCATCACTACAACTGCCACAATCATCACAAGTACTGTCATCATCACCATTACTATGATCATCATCACTACTACAATTACAATTATCACTACTACTCTCACCATCATCACTGTCCATTGTCACTAGCATCTTAATCACTACTATCATCATTGATACTACAACTATCAACCATCATTACTAATATCATCACCACCATCTTACAATCATCATTACTACTGTTAACATCATCACTACTACCAACCATCATCATTACTACTGTCACAAATATTACCATAATTTATTCTACTGTCACCATCATCAATACTACTGCCATCATCACCATTACTATGAACTTCATCAACACAACTATCGTCATCATCACTACAAATTTCACCATCCTCACTACTACTCACCATCATCACTAATACTCACACCATCGTCACTACCATCAACACTACTGTCATTATTATCACTACAACTATCATCATTACTTGTCACCATCATCACTACTATTATGACCATCATTACTACTACTGTCACCATCATATCTACTACTGTCATCATCATCACTACTGTCATCATCATCAATACAACTACAACCATCATCACTACAATAATCACCATTATCACTACTATCACCATAAATCCAAATATTACTACCATCAGTTCTAATGCTAACTAAACTAACTTGACCTAGCAAATGCGTAGCGAGATGTTTTCGCTCCCAGAACGAATGCCATATTTTGGATCTAAAATCATAACTATTTCATAAATTCAAAAAATATTTTTTGACTGACTTTTGCATTCACGCAACAAATGTTCGTGTGAAATTTGGTGAAAATCCGTCCAACGGTCTAGGAGGAGTTCCGAGACAGACGGACGCCGACGACGACAACGACGACGACGACGACGACGACAGACATTTTTTTTGTGTGGTACCCACTATACGGGGGGGCGATACCAAACTCAAAACGGCATACCCAACTCTGCGATGGGTTACCATCATCACTACTAATACCATCATCAATCACAATCAACATAATCACTACTACTGCCATCATAACTACAACTGCCATCATCACTACAACTTCCACAATCATCACGAGTACTGTCATCATCACCATTACTATGATCATCATCACTACTACGATTACAATTATCACTACTACTCTCACCATAATCACTGTCCATTGTCACTAGCATCTTAATCACTACTCTCATCATTGATACTACAACTATCAACCATCATTACTAATATCATCACCACCATCTTACAATCATCATTACTACTGTTAACATCATCACTACTACTATAACCATCATCATTACTACTGTCACAAATATTACCATAATTTATTCTACTGTCACCATCATCACTACTACTGACATCATCACCATTACTATGAATTTCATCACCACAACTATCATCATCATCACTACAAATTTCACCATCCTCACTACTACTCACCATCACTAATACTCACACCATCGTCACTACCATCATCACTACTGTCATTATTATCACTACAACTATCATCATTACTTGTCACCATCAACACTACTATTATGACCATCATTACTACTACTGTCACCATCATATCTACTACTGTCATCATCATCATCAATACAACTACAACCATCATCACTACAATTATCACCATTATCACTACTATCACCATAAATCCAAATATTACTACCATCACTTCTAATGCCAACTAAACTAACTTAACCTAGCAAATACGTAGCGAGATGTTTTTGCTCCCAGAATGCCATCATTGCTAGGGGGGGGGGGGGGGGGGGGGTTCCCGGAGGGTTGGGGGGGAGGGGCAAAACCATATTTTGGACCTAAAATCATAACTATTGCATAAATTCAAAAAATCTTTTTTGACTGACTTTTGCATTCACGCAACAAATGTTCGTGTGAAATTTGGTGAAAATCCATCCAACGGTCTAGGAGGAGTTCCGAGACAGACGGACGACGACGACGACAACGACAGACATTTTTTTTGTGTGGTACCCACTATACGGGGGGACGATACCAAACTCTGCTTACGCAGAGTTGATTATTCTTTACAATATTTACAATCACCAGGTTCTGGTAGGAAATGGTTCACTCTAATGAGGTTACCCTATTGGAAGGCTGTTGCCAACACTACCCAGATACCAGTGTAGTCAATTTATTTCTCACATGCTGGCTCCGTATTGTATTTATATATTATTTATGAATATGGGTGATTTTAAAATATATAAAACAACAGTATGCATAGACCAAAGTATGTGTCAGCTCACGGCCAACCTGTTGACCTATGACGAGCAGGTAAACATATTTGTGAAATATGGACTCTGAAAATTTTAAGAGAGAGAGAAAATATAATTTTAGCAATTACGAAAATAAGACTTGACCGACGAACATTAAGGTCCCTTGTCGTATAAAGCCATGATGATATCTAACTTCCACATTTATTTTTTCTGAACAGTATTGACTAAAAGCATGCGTCACACCTAGCCGATTTGAGGCCAAGACTGTCTGCGACCTAAGGGTCGTGGACAGTCTTGGTCTACGTCGCCGCGCATCATGGGCCGTCGCCAACATAACAAAGAGGTCGGGATGGGTCTTCACATACCCCCTCAAAAGTTCAACATGCAGAACTTTCAAAATCAAGTCGGCGTGGAGTGAGGTCAAAAAATGGGGACGTGAAGGGGACGGGAGGCTGATGGCGTGTCACGGCGCTTGACGGGAAAAGGTAGGCGTCAGTGCGGCGGCACACGGCACCAGAAATGAGGTCTGCGTCAGGCGGCATCACCATAACAACCTGCGGGGATCAGCGGCGGCTTGCGGCGACCCAACGATGCCCTAACGGTCAATATATACATAAACGACATAATTAACCCGCTGAGTGCCAGCCAATTTTGACGGTGTGCTTCTGCCAGTGCCAGATTTTTTTTTTTTGGCTAAATCTATCAAGTTGGGAGAGAAAGGAAGGATAATGGTAAAAAAAACACTCCCCTTGTCCATTTTCGCCAGAAATCAGGGCCCCGATGGTCCCGAAAGTAGCTGAAAAGACACTATAGACTACAGAGACTTTTATGGTATCGGAATGTATGGGTAGGAGGGTGGTGGGAGGGTGGTTTGGGGATGGTGGGGGGAAGGTAGAAGCGTAATTGACTCATGTTACAAATATGAAGCCGATTGGTGAGGTAGTTTCGCCACCACGGATTTTCCTTTTTTTCCTTATCTTCGTACGGATACGCTGGAAGTGGGTGGTGGGAGGCAGTTGGGGGTGTGGTGGGGGGAAGGCAGAAGGGTAAGGGACTTGTCACACAAATATGGAACCGATTGGTGCAGTCGTTTCGCCGCCACAGATTATCCTTTTTTTTCCTTCTGACGCGACCGACAGTCAGCGAGTGGGTGGGAGGAGGGATTTGGGATTTTTGTGGTGGGTAGCCAAAAGGGTAAGGTACATATATACGTCCCTGGCACTGGGCGTGACAACACCCTAGGACATATATATACGTCCCTGGCACTCAGCGGGTTAAATAATTAAATAATAAATATATTATTAATCTATCTATCTATCTATCTATATGCTCAGGCCCAATCCCCATTTTGGGGGTAGCCGACTCAAGACAGAGCAAGAACAGGGAAAACACAAAAACAACATAAAACAAAAAATAAACACAGATAAAAAACACAAACTCTCACACATCCAGGTCACCCAGGAGAAGACCCAGAGACCAGGGTTACCAAGGTCGCTCCAGCACTCCCCCGGCCCCTGACCACCAGGAGAGGTTCCGATCTCGGCAGGCAGACATGCAGCGGAGCCAAAGCGACAAGCCCTCCCACCACACTTCCAGGCACACCCTTCATATTAATCGTCTCCCCGGGCCAGGCGCCTGATGGACTATTATCTAGTCCAACTTGCGCCCGACCCCTTACTCCAAATGACCACGTGTTCACTCAACTATTCACAAGCATTCTCCATTCACTCCTGTCCACCACCACTTCCCCTGCCTGATCTATAGTCATTCCTCTATCATCCAAAGCCTTTCTTACACAGTCTCTCCATCTCAATGGGGGTCTTCCTGCCCTTCTATCTCCCCTTGTACCTGACTCACATATTCTCTTTGTAAGCCTTTCATCTCCCATTCGTTCAACATGACCATACCAGCTCAGCACCCTTCTGTCCACTCTGGCTGACAAATGTTCCTGCTGCCCCACTCTCCTACGTATCTCTTCATTTCTCAATCTGTCTCTACGAGTAACTCCACACATACTCCTCAAGCAGCTCATCTCCATCACATCCAGCCCTCTTTTTTCCTTTTTCTTCAGAGCCCATGTCTCAGCCCCATACATCACTGTTGGCACAACAATTCCTTGATACAGTGCACTTTTTACTTTCACTCCGAGATTTCTCGTCTTCCACATACTTCCCATTGCTCCAAAAACCTTCCTTCCTTCACACACTCTCTGTTTTACCTCCACTTCCATACCTCCACTCCTGCTTATTGTTCCTCCTAGATATTTAAAACACTCTACTTGTTCCAATATTTCCCCATCCAGCCTCACATCTAGATTCACCCTATGCTCTCCCCTATTACACACCATTACTTTACTTTTATTGACGTTCACCTTCAGTTTCCTCCTTCCACAAACCACACCAAACTCTTTGACTACCCGCTGCAGTTTCTCATCGGAATCCGCCACCAATGCTGTGTCATCAGCGAACAGCAACTGATTCAACTCCCAATCTCTACCATTCTTTCCTACTAAACCCAATCCTCTTCCCATAGTTCTCCTTTTCACCTCCCTCACCACACCATCCATAAACATATTAAACAGCCATGGTGACATTACACAACCCTGTCGCAAACCTACCTTTACCTCAAACCATTCACTCAACTCACCATTTCCTACTCTCACACATGCTCTGCTCCCTTCATAAAAACTCTTAACTGCTTCTAACAAATTTCCTCCAATTTCATAAATCCTTAACACCTTCCACATTGCTTCACGGTCCACACGATCATATGCTTTTTCCAGGTCCATAAAAGCCCAAAATATCTCCTTATGCTTCTCTAAATACTTCTCGCATAACTGTCTTACTGCAAACATCTGATCCACGCACCCTCTTCCCCTCCTAAAACCGCACTGTTCTTCTCCTATTGCAACTTCCGTACACTTTATTATCCTCTCTATCAACACCCTGCCATACAGCTTTCCAACCACTGACAATAAACTAATACCTCTATAACTTGAACACTCCTGCCGATCTCCCTTCCCCTTGTACAACGGCACAATACATGCACTCTTCCAGTCTATTGGTACCATTGACACAGCAAAGCACACATTAAAAGTCTCACCAACCAATCTATTATCACATCTCCACCCTTCTTTGTACACTCCACAGCAATACCATCCAAACCTTCTGCTTTTCCCGCTCTCATTTGTTTCACTGCTTCTTTCACCTCATTTTCCTCAATCCTTTCATTCATTCCCTGCCACCTGGGTGGCCTGGGTAACCTATCTCCATCCACCTCTGCTTCAATCACTGCTTCTCTTCCATCTCTTGTATTTAACAAAGATTCAAAATACTCGGCATATCTTTTCCTCACTTCAACTGGTTCCACTAGTAATTCTCCATTTTCATCTTTCACTGACTCTTCCCTCTTTTGTCCTCCTTTCCTTACTTTATTTACCTCCTTCCAGAACATCTTCTTTCGTTCTTCAAAATTTCGTTCTTATTATTAATAACCATCAAAATATAAGATTAGGTATATTAACCCGGGAACTGCTGGGAGACTCTTAACAGTTCCCCCGGCGGACTGCGGGAAGACTCTTAAGAGTCAGAGAAAAAGAAAATCAACTTTAACCCTTAAAAAGCGGCTCACCACATAAGTCGAGTTGAAAAAACTGGCAAAAAACGGGTGAAAAAAGGGTGGAAATCGAGTGAAAATGGGTGGGATAGTAATGATCCATACGTCCGACATCTGTGGCCTCCCGGCCCACACTAACTCCAGTTCCCCCACCGCACGTGAGGATGACAGTGTAACCAATAGTTCGCTAAAAGTGAGCAAGGTAGCAAAATCAGCTAAACTTCCATCTTCGAGGTAACACTGTCAGTGCTCCACGAGTGCTACGTAGCTGTATGTGGCGTCATTGTGTAGCGATTTCCACCTAGTTTTCGGCGCAATACAGTTCCTTTCATACTGATGGTTGATATAGCAGTCAGAACGGCCCAGAAAGGCCCAAAACGGCCACAGAGCAGCCGCTAGAGGAGGGTTAAACATCGAAAAAAACAAAAAAAAAAAAAATTGGGCCCCTGGGCCATGCAAAATATCACTCCTCTACCTCCCCTCCTTCCCCACCGCCTCCCCTCCTTCAGTTATCACCTATTTTCCCTGTTATTCCCTTATTCTGAGGTATATTTTCGTGCTAACATTAGCGAGTTGCAAGCAGGGCATTGTCATCAGTGTTAGCAAACGAGTGCAAGAGAGAGAGAGAGAATATCGATCGACTGTGTCTCAGTGGCCTTGGGGGAAATTGGCGGGAAAGCAGGTTGCCTCACCCATATATTATATAACTCGCGGCCTATATCTCCGATTTTGACCATTCAAACGCTGTTTACACTCGTTTTATTGTTGTTTCAGGTTAATACCTTTATAATCAACCCATAATAGGCGCGTATGGATAAGTATTAATGCTATTTATGGTAAAATGAATATTTTAGTGATGGAAACAGCTCAAATATGTCAGCACAGGGGGACGTTTCTAATTACCCCCATGCGCACTTCTTAGGTTAATTACAGAAAAAATGAAAAATAACAACATTCAATACATAATTAAATTAATAATAATAATAAAATAACAGAATTAACTGAAATAATCAGTTAATAATCAGCGTCCATACTGAAGGGGTCGCCGTCCATCGGCACAGTAATGCATATTGACGCCGCCCTATCTCCTGTCGACGCCGTTCGTCGGGTCGTTGTCAACGCGCTACGCCGCAGATCGGCACTCCAGCGGCGACCTAGGTCTCACCTTCAGTTCTGCATGGGTGCCGCTATACCCCGTCAGGTGGCCGTCAGGCGGCGTGGCCATCCATACTGCGTCCCGTCCAAAACTCACCCCCCCCAAATCCTTAAGCTCTCCGCCGAAGGTCGGCACTCCTGACCACGACTAAAGGTCGTGGTCAGTCGTGGCTCAAATCGGCATGGTGTGACGCATGCTTAAAACTCGGTGCCATATTATGGCCTGCGTCGCTTGTCGCTGTGATTTTAATAGTGTTATCCCATCCAGCACGGGTGACATCCTTTTCATTATATTCTGACTACTATTAGATTATTTTATTCAGTTTAAGAAGGACCTATGCCAATTACATGGCCTCGAACCATGCCAGTTAATCCTTTTAGCTACCACATATCCATTTTAATCTTCATAAAATTCCCTTAACCCCTTGAGACCCAGGACTTACTTGTGTTATACTCTGGCTACCATTAGAGGATTTCCTGTATTGTTTAATGCAACTCTTTGTCTCACAGGTGGAAATACGATCTCAACATGCCCTTTGAATTAAGTAGGTCCTTCTTCGACTGCATAAAACCGTCTAACTTCAGCTATAATGAAAATTAAAAGACGTCCTTGTACTGAAAGGATCAATATTGCTGAAATAAAGTTTAGAATACATCGCTGGTACTGGAAGGGAGGATGCTTTCCACTGTGGCCCATCATATCATTCCTTCATCTTATTCACTTGCTTCGTGATATTTGGACTTCCTTGTTCTTAATACGTTTTTACATATTTGTTCAGTATCGCGTGGTGCTAGAGTTTATTAACCTATCTAGTACCGGTGACGTCTCGTATATTATATTCTGACAATGACGATTCTATTCAGTTTCGGAAGCCCGTCTACCAAATTGAACGTTATACTGTATATTATATAAATTGATCCCCGTAGCTGCCTCATATGTTTCCTTATCTTCTTATTATCGTTTACTTATAGCTGAAACCAAAGACCACACACAAGATCGGTACTGGACGGTATAATGTAACGTAATGTAATGAAACTTTCCAGTTATGGACAATGTTACGTTACCCTGACTTCATAAAATGTTTTTATATTTCACAACAACATTAATCATACTAAAATACATTTGGAATATCCTACCAATATGTTGTTAGCCCTCTCTTTATATCATAGAGCATGTTTTTTACTTCATTCATGTTAATATCAGACTATTATATTCGACTTAAAGAACGATCTGTCAATCAGTCAGTAGTCAGTAGCCAGCACTTCTTTCCAAATGGGGTAGGGAGGATCAGCCCCTGGAAGTTGGGACTGGGAATCCTACTGACAGAATCTGTGCCTACTTCTGGATCAACGAACCTTAGAGAACGATCTGCTTGAATAAATAGATTGGTTGAACCCATTTGACTTAAATCAGATCCTTCCTAAGCTGAAAACAATTTCCTTGTAGTTCACTTCATAAAAAATAAAGCTTCGTCGTAATGAAATAGAGATGCTATATCATTGTCAATAACTGAGTCTCCATATGGCTTTGCAAATTACAAAACAACCCTACTGATTCCCTCCCTACCACCCAGCCACCCGGTTCTCCTCTTTACCAGCTCACCACACGTGAAGATGTGATCAGTGTTGATATAAAATGTTTTGTATCCATCTGCTATAAAATGTAACATATTTAATAGAGAGCGGTATTTGAAAAGTAGTGACCTGATGAAGCTATCTGCGAAACATTGTCAATACAGTGCTTTTCCTCAGATGGTGTTTTTTATTCATATTTAATAGTTAGATTTTTCATTTTGATGGGCCAAGTGCCTTCTTAAGTTGTATAAGATCGTCTAATGATGGCCAAAATACGTTGTCAAAATGTCTTATAATTCTCAAGCTGTTAATATGAGAATGGGTCTGGAAAAAGCTATTGAAAAATAGTGTAGACCTGTACTCGAATTAATTAATTAACTAACAGGAAACATATAACATATGGCTTACATATGAATGTATAGTAGGGAATAAATAAGTGAAGTTCCTGTTGTGTCAAAACTTACAACGTGTTATCCAGTACCGGTTACACTTATATTCCTCAGAAAATGAACCCTGTGACGATCTTGATGCATTATGATACTTGTATAATTCTAGTTTTCATTAGACAAAAATATATAGGTCAGGAAGGATCTGTGGGATTATATGGACAAAGACTGGCCTAATCAACCTCTTACGTCCGTATCCCATTCCAACTTTGAATAATATCGTCTGATGATACCCAAAATAAACTGTCAAAAAGCGTCATAATCTTCAAGGGGTTATAGTCCATGAGCCAGGCCATCGACGGGTATCATCTGGGTGGGCAAATTCTTGTTGCTATTTTCTTTTTCCTATATATGTCCACATTATTTATTGGTATGATAACCTTTGCAGAGGAGTAGCTTAATAGTAGTTATGATGCAATCACTATTTTGACCTATGTAAATGCCATACGCGAAAAAAAGGTCAGTCTCCGATGTTGTAAATTTCATAATTTTTGTGTCATTACTCATGATTTAAGTGCCATTTGCAGTTGCAGAGAAGCCCAGCAGATACAGAACCATTCATATAGATAAAATTATATTTATTGATATAAGAAAATCTATTCTATCAACAGTTGTCACCTGACTTTCTATTTCTGTTGCAGACATCTGGTGACCTGATATATGGCTGCTGAAACTACTGAAATTCCAACCAAAAGGCAAGGAATGGAACCTGAGGAATGTGCCATCCACTGCACCGATGACACCTCTGAGCTGGTGTCACCCAGAGACGTGGACTCCTGGAAGACATTGGTCAGGGCAGCGGATATAAGGAACCATGCTGACCTCATGGGCCTCGCAAGAACAACACCTGAAGGGGAGGTGCCTCGGGTTTGGTACCACAGGAAATGCAGGAGCATCTTCACCATGAAGAAACTACTAGATGCCTACGTCCCAAAGTTACAGGCTGCAGGGAGTTCAGCCAGACCACCACGCGTTACTCCAAGCAAGTCGAGAGTTCTTGAGGAGAAGTGTATTTTCTGTGACAAAACCAGCAAGTACATCAAAGGTCAAAAGACCCGGAAGGACATGATCAAGTGCTGTGAGCTACGGGCAGACAGTAGGATACTAGATGCAGCTGTCAAGAAGCTATATGACAGAATGCTGTCAATCACCAGCAGGGAGCTTGTTGCAGCGGAAGGGCACTACCACAGATCATGCTATCGCTCCTACACTAGAGGGAAGCCAGTTGCAAGCAGTGGACTTGCTGATGCTGAAGATAATGCTGATGATCATTACAAGACCGCAGAAACACAGGCTCATGAGGAGCTTTTTTCGTACATCAGGAGCCAACTTCTCCCTTGCCAAGACATTGTGCCCATGGCAACCCTCAGGCAGCGATTTGAGGAATCAATGTCCTGTCATGGCATCAGTATAGTCACCAATTCGTCTAGGAAAAATCTACGTCGCAAGATAGAAAAAGAGCTGGGAGAATCTATCCACATCTGCCCTGATGACAACGGAAAACTTCTAGTGTGCACTAACAGTCTCTCGAAGAGTGACCTTGTGAAGTAACACATGCTCTGCAGGTTGAGTTGGATGCTATGAGAGCTCAATCAGTTGCATTGGTTGCCAAAGCTGCTATACTCCTGAGGAATGAAATAAAACAGAATGAAATCAACCAAACGTGGCCACCTGATGTGAAACAGGACAAAGATATCATCCCACAATCTGTCATCAGGTTTCTGCAAACCTTTCTGACAGGGAATACTGATTATCCTCAGCCATCTGAAAGAGTTGAACGTCTCACTACCTCCCTAGGCAGTGATCTAGTGTTTACCGTCACTGGTGGCAAGACCAAACCACCAAAGTACATCATGCTGCCCTTTGCGGTAAAGTCTCTGACTGGGAACACAGAACTTATTCGTACCCTGAATCGACTGGGCCATGGTGTTTCATACACACAGGTTGAGGAAATTGACACCGCACTGTGCCTCCAAAAGCTGGAGCGATCCCAGACGGGCGTGGCATTACCAAGCAACATCTACCAGGGAGTCTTCACCACTCTAGCCTGGGACAACATAGACCGCATGGAGGAGACAACTAGTGGAGAGGGCACATCGCATCGAGTCAACGGCATTGCTGTGCAGCCAAGAATCATTGGACCAATGCCACAAGGTGAAGCCAAGACAATAAAAAAGTCCAAGAAGAGGAGCATATCCCCACCACCAGCATCACTCCCCATGTACAACACTGGTCGGAGAGTGGGGCCCTCAGTCACTGTCACTCTAATATTATGTGAATGCAGACAAACAGGTCCAGGATGCCAGGGTCAAGAACTTGATCTGGCTGCTTACTCGATTGTCAAACCCCGAAGAAGACCAAACCGTCAGCAGTTGGACTGGATTCAACATTCTCATCCGCAATGACACGCATGTGGTGCAGGACACTGTGAGCTACCTGCCTACTATTAATGCCTCAGCGACCGAGATGTCGACCGTCAATGAAGTCCTGACCCAAACTGTAAACATCATGGATACCCTGGAACTGAAGGAGATTGTTTGCGTCTTCGACCAAGCCCTCTACGCCAAGGCTGCAGAAATCACTTGGAAGCATGAGAAGTTCAAGAACATAATATTGGGAAGAGGTTTCAGGATGCTGGCCTGAGGGACTTGTGTGTGGAGTCTGGCGTGATTGCAGAAGGATCCATCACTGCTGTGATGGAAGGGCGCAAGTACAACCGTGCTGCCAGACTTCACAAGATCGTGTATGAGGCGATGATGAGGCTAGCTTGGAAGGGGTTTCTGCCTTGGATCCAAGTCAACCACGGAGTAGAGGCTCACCATCTGGAAGAAGCCCTCAGGAGCATCTCCACTTTCCATGACGAGGTGTCCCAGGCCTCCTTCACAGAGCTCATGGATGATAAATTATATCTCTCACTCGCATCCTCCAGCTGTTCCAAGAGTACCGTGGCTCCCTCAGAAATGACCACCCTCTGGCAGCTTTCTGGGTGTTTTACCTCAACATGGCTGAGATCATGCTGGGCTTGCTTCGTGCAGCAAGAGCTGCATTGGCTGCTCCATTGGCTGCTCCACCTCGCATCAATCCGCACCATGATCCCATGGTGCTTTGCATATGACAAGCTGAATTAGGCACACTTCCTCCCATACTACTATGCCACAATGTCACGTGTGTCCATTGATCACCTAGAAGTGCACCAACAGTTCATGCAGGGTGACTTCAGTGTCCAGCTTGGCAGCCAGAGTCCCTTCGGCAGGATCCCGGTGGATCAAACTATTGAGGAAACTGTCAATCGAGATACCCAGACAGCAGGAGGCACAAAGGGCTTCAGCCTGAAACGGGCTGCTGTGGAGAGGTACTACCTAACTTCTGAGTACTGCAGCATGTACCTCAAACAGCTCAGAAGGATGGTGGGACGCGGGATGTCTCACCTTAGCCACCCAGACCTGCTGATGCCTAGAATTACCAGGGATGAAGCAGATGTACAGTCCATTGAGAAGCTTCTTGAAGATGACTGGACGAATCCTTTTGACCCAAATGAAACTGAATTTGTTAGCCTTTCGACAGGTACTCTGTCTCCTCCAGATGTAGCAAGGGACCTTCTTGATGCCCACAAAATTGGCGCGGAAGCATACGAGGCATTCAAGCAGGACCGGCTTGAAGACGAAACACCAAAGACCCAGTTCCAGGACAAAATGACTAAGAAGAGGCTAAAGACGTTTTCAGATATCCGAAAGAAGCCGTCGACAAGCAACCCAAACAAGGTCATTCTGCAGGCTGACAGGAAGCTCTTCGCTCACATGGTCCTGGTGGCAGAGAGCCGCAATCTCCAGATGAGTGATGTCCTTTCCCACCCACTAGGGCCATTACCATGGGCACTTGCCAATGGAGACAGGACGCTGAGAAAGACAAACAAAGCTGCTCTGGCCAGGGAGCTAGAGAAGCAGGTCTTACCAGCAGAGAATATCCCTATGCTGTATGCTACAATCATTGATGGGATGAGTCTGGTTCAGAAGATGAAGGGCAATGACCAGACATTCTCTCAACTTGCAGAATCAGCACTGATTCAAATCCTACATGAAGAAGCCAGGAGCGAGAGAATCGATGTCGTCTTTGATGTATATCGGGAGGACTCGATAAAAAATGGAGAGAGAGGGAACAGGGGATGCACCACAGGAATACAGTTTCGAAACATTGCACCAGGTCACCGGATACAGCAATGGAGAAAGTTTCTCAGCAGCTCGGCTAACAAGGCCAACCTCTTAAGGTTCCTGGTGGCCGAGTGGAAGACACCCAAGCTGAGGGACAAACTGAATGACAAGAAACTCTATGTTGCCAGTGAGGAAAGCTGCTTGTGCATTACCAAGAACCAGTGGGCAGTGGTTGCAGGCCTGCAGTCGAACCAAGAAGAGGCTGACACAAGAATAAATTTGCATGCAGCTTATGCTGCAGAGGAAGGCTACAGAGCTGTAGTAATAACAGCTGATGACACCAATGTGTTGGTGCTATGCCTGGCATTCTCCGCTGATATCTCCTGTCCCTTGTTCCAGAAATGCAGAACGAAGAACCGGGTTAGGTATCTTGACATCACCAAGCTACGCCAGGCCTTGGGATACAGTGTCTGACCTGCTCTGATTGGCATGCACGCATACACAGGATGTGACACGGTGAGTGCCTTCGCAGGTCGTGGGAAGCTTGGAGCGTTAAAGCTCATGAGACCAGAGCATTGGAAAGAAGTATTTCGCGAGCTGGGACAGTCTTGGGAACTATCAACGGACCTATTCAAGAAGCTGCAAGCATTCACATGTAAACTGTACACAACATCCACGACAACAGAGGACATCAATACAGCCCGCCATCAACTTTTCTGTGCAAGGCGTGGGGAGCTTGAGTCTAGCCTGATGCCACCATGCAAGGATTGCCTTTTCATGCATGCCATGCGTGCCAACTATCAGGCTGGCATCTGGAGAGGCAGTCTTCAGCAACATCCACCTGTTCCAAGCCCAGTCGAGCATGGCTGGGCCAAAAATGACGATGGCCAGCTCACCGTGGAATGGATGCGGGGATCTCCAGCCCCTGATGCAGTGCTGCAGCTGCTGTCCTGCAAGTGCAGTCGTGAATGCAAGCTACCAGAATGTCAATGCAGGAGCAATGGATTGAAATGTACAAACATGTGCAAGTTGCAGACATGGGCAAATCAACCCCAAGACGAGGACATTGACATGATGATCTCGGAGGCATACCTGACTGACTCTGAAACAGACGACTAAAATGGAGGACTGATCTTAAGGAGGGATCCCTCACACTTGAAAGACTGATAATTTGTGCTTCAAATTATCTGTGACATAAGAAAGAAGCTCATTATTTAATTTTAATTGTATTTACATCACATGTTTTGTTCTTGCCAGAAAAATAAAAGACTTTCTTTCATGGGTATCTGATTTTCATCAAATTCGGAGACATAAATATCATATTCCTAAGGTGAATCAATTGTTATTTTTATACTAGGGATATGAATACAAAGAAAATGTACATTAGAATGATTTAGGCACCCTGAGTAGTCACCAAGCCCCAAAATACCGAAAATGCACTATACGCGATCCTCGGATTTCCACTCTAAGGTTCACATATTCAACGCATGATAACTATCACTAAGCTACCAGTCCACAATGGTTATCATACCAAACTGTGAAGTAGAGATATCTAGCAAGTCAAAAATCACAACTAGAATTTGCCCACCCAAATGATACCCGTGGGTGCATTTTCGGGTCTTGGCTCATGGACTATTAAGGAAACTTTATAACCCGGCCCAAGATATATTTCTTAAATTGATAAAAATAATTTGTTGAGGGCTAAATATGATAAATCCATCAATCCTTGTCTAATATTGTTAATCTTGAGGCACAAATTATCGCTGTGATCGTTACTCGTTCACGATATTGATGTTGGTTTAAATCAATACCAGTTACATGAAAGTAAAATTAAACCTAGGAATTGAGAATTTGTCATTCTATAGAAATACCTCAACCAAGAAGCGATTTGCAGATATGTTGGTCTTATACATGTGGAAGAAGCATTAAATTGGTGGTTAGCGCATAGTAAGTGCCTTACTCAGGGAGTTGGATATAGCCACCGGATAGAAAGAAGTGATGAGATGGGGAACTACCACAACTAACGATATTAATTATTGTTATTCTAATATAATTATATTATTATTATTAATACCGGTACTAATAATAATGAGTAAGTCTAAAACAATTATCGTTATAAATGGACAAGCAACCCACACATTATTCTAAAACAAAAACTAAAATCATAACATCATTGAAAAGTAATTGAGTGAATGCAGTCATCACATCCCGGTTTGCTTCCACCTGATTTACAGGATTGTTAACTATTCATTAAATGTTGAATATATATCTGATAGTTAAAGATCAAACTACACAAGATTCCACTCCTTCCTCAGTCCCCTTATATCCCCCAACATCCCTAACCCTCCTCTCCCCCACCACCCCCAACCCTCACAACCACACACCTCACAGTGAGCCATCTGGTGGTAGAAATATGCACGCTTTGTACACCTAATATTCTAGAGTCTTTGAATATCGTGGGTCACGGTGAGTCAGGAGAGGGGACAGGACTTTTGCCGCCGACTGTACACTTTCCCATATAATTTTTGTTACTCTCCGTGATCTTATACATGGAAATGTAATGCGCATGCTTAACACCTTAAGAGCGTCCTAGGCGGTAATTTCTATGTACCGCCCAACGAGTTTTTTTTTACCATAAATGGGGTTGTTTCCGTGCTCTTTTTCATGCATAAACAAGACCCAGAGCGTAATACAAGTATGTATCCCTGAAAGGGCGTAAATTGAGCTTTCCAATGACACCCGAACCATCCTTCTACGATCACTGGTTGTCTTGCAACGATTGTGCAACCGAAGGGCAAAAACGGTAAAATACGTCAATTTCTTTATATAATTACGTATGTAGCGAGGGAGTGAGGGTGGATGTAAGTGGAGTAAATCTCAGTAGGTCCACGGCGGCCATGGCGAGCGGTCAGGAGGCAATCTACGCTCCTCCCACCGCTCCGCTCTCTCTCAGAGCACATTACGTGCTCAAAATTGCATTCAACAATAGCCGGGCCCCGCCCATAGGCCCCATTTTTTTAATTTGACAATAGCCGGGCACCGCCAAAGAAGGGTTAAATACATACGAGTGTAGTTTTTGTTTATGCAGTGATTAACTCACATACAGTATGCATGCTGTATGTACACTCTACAACATAAATCGTGATTGTAAGGTTTCGAATATGTCACAAACTGAATCCAATCTTCTCATTAATGTTCTACTTAATGGTATATTTCGGAGGTTCATTATGCCGATGAAGGGCTCATATCGTGCCAGGAATGTTTTCTGTGCGCGTACACCTCTTGTGACATATTATGAGTATATATTTGTTATATCCACACATTTTATCATTCATAAATAAGCGTATACAGTATATACAGTAATACATAAATATTATATATATATATTTGTAATGGTCTCGTATTTATCTAATCAAAAACTAATAGCTTTCTAATGCTTCAGTTTCACATTATTGGTATTGATGTTCTTTTAGAGAAGAATTAGGGTTTTATTTGGAGTACAACAAACATAATACACAATCCTCTCAGTGTGTGTATTTTACTAATGTTGATATGTGTGTGCGTGTGTGTGTGTGTGTGTGCGCGCGCACTGTAAACAATATCCGTAAAACGAACAGTAAAAAGAAAGTACATTTATGTTCGAAAACCTTATTTAGTTTCATGGTTTGTTAAATATATTATACCTCTAATTTACGACAATAAAACAGCCAAATAATAAAGTTAATGATTATGTATGCTTGTGACCGTCCAATTTACGATATTATGTTGACAATATGGCTGCCTGTCCTGATGACCGTATAATAACAAAATACTGTTAACAATGAAGGGGGGGGGGGGGGAGGGGAAGGGGAAGCTGGAGAGTGACTTTCAGCATGCAAAGGTTTATAATATATACAGTATATACAGTATATACATATATATAATATATATATATATATATATATATATATATATATATATATATATATATATATATATATATATATATATATATATATATGTACAATTAGAACTACCGAAATACAATATGATTGTGTTATTTTATTTGTGAGAGAGAGAGAGAGAGAGAGAGAGAGAGAGAGAGAGAGAGAGAGAGAGAGAGAGAGAGAGAGAGAGAGAGAGAGATGGGGGGGGGGCGGGGGGGCGGTATAGACGCTGAACACAAGAAACTTCTACAACCAACCAATTCAGAGCTATTGTCTCCAACCAAACTTTTTTATTGAGCGATGTTATGGCTTGGATGCACACACACACACACACACACACACACACACACACACACACAGGATAAAATATACATAAGACACAATCAATATACAATATAAGCAAAACAAATAATAAATGACAAATAAATTAACTTATTAATGAATAAGTAAAATTTGCTCCTAAAAACTGCCGGAAAACGCTCTCCTGTAAACACCACCTTTCTCTATTACAGTACTTCAGAAAATCTTGAAAACGGTACCTCCTCATGTTGACTTATCTTACGAAAATACCACCTGAATAAACTAAGTGACCGCTTTGACGGCATCAACTCAGCTAGACCACCACACAGATCAGTACTTGCCACACTTGACAATAGTAAAGCCTTCGATGCCATCCCCCACCACAACCTAACAAACAAAATCTACAACACAAACATGCACAACATCACAAAAAGATGGCTGGCCAACTTCTTAGCAGGCAGATGTGCACACCTATCTTTTGCCGGTCAGTCATCTAGCATTAGAAATTTCCCAAACGGAGTCCCGCAAGGATCCGTCATGTCGCCCGCACTCTTCAATCTGTACATGCATGATATAAATACACCAAATTCACCCCAAATAACCATAGCCTCCTACGCAGACGACATAACACTAACAACGACATAACACTAACAAGCACGCACCAAAACCCAGACACAGCAACAAGACTCCTTCAAGTCTATCTCGACACATTACATGAATGGTGCACTACAAACAGACTCAATTTAGCCCCAGCTAAATCCACTGCAACCCTCCTCACAAGCTGGACAGGAGAGCACGATTACGTCCCAGGACTCAATATAAACAACACACCCCTAACACACACCCAAAATCCTAGGAGTAACATACGACACCCAAATGACATTCAAACAGCACACCACAAACACGAAAAAGAAACTGACACCCAGACTTAACGCCCCCAGATCACTTGCCCACACGAAATTTGGACACAACAAAGAAACCACCACAACAGTCTACAAACAATACATAAGATAAGTTATGGAATACGCAAGCCCGGCCTGGGCTTCTAACCTAGCTGAAACACATCATAAGACCTTACAGACTATTCAAAATAAAGCCCTTAAAATCATCACAGGCTGCACAGCTACTACACCCACAGATCACCTACATCAAGAAACCAAAGTCCTAAAAGTCAAAGATCATCTAGACATGAGAGGCACTCAATTCCTGGCAGCAGCCTCCACGAATCAACACCACCCCCTACCTAATGGCAACACACCCACAGACACCAAGAAATATCAAAACAACACCCAGCACACGCTATCACACACAAATACTGTCTTCTCTCCCTCCCTGCCCACCCCGAACCAACTTCCGGAAGCACATCCATACTCATATCACTCGCCGTTCCATCCACTCACTCATAGACAACACGCAGCTGCAAGCACGACCTCCCGAAATCCATCCTTCTGAATCCTCCCTTCCTCGCGAGGACAGAGTCCACCTGGCCAGGCTGAGATGCGGACACCATCCAGCTCTTCTGAGCTATCAGAAGAGACTGGATGACTCCGTCGTGGACACCTGCCCGGGTTGTAACACAGCACCCCATACCATAAAACACATCATAGAAGACTGCATTTCACACAACCACTTACGCCAACAACACAATTTACACTATTTGAGAGCTCTGTTGGAAAGCCCGACCGTGGCCATGGCCTTCCTTAAGGACTCGGGGCTGTTCGGCCAGGCAGCTTAGGGAACAACAACAACAACGACTAAGTGACCGTACCCCAGGTGGACAGTGAACATAGCACAGCAACCTACTATAAAAGCTTCCAAAATTCAATACCTACGAGATATGTCATCTCTGTTCTAGACAAACAGTAAACATAGTTAGAAATCATCTAACAATCATTCAACAAACCCTATTAAGTTATGTACCGGTAACGATTATTTCAACTGGAAAGTCATCTGCAAACCTAGTACATAATATTTAACTGGCAAATTAGCTCATAATGCAATCTCTTGTTTTGTTCCTTATTATAAGTTAATATAAGTCAAAGTTAAACTACAAACTTTTCCTCTGTACATTTTCAACCAACGGCTGCAATTATCAATAAACCGTTTATTAATATACTGTAAATATTATAATTATTATTATTATTAGTGTTAGTAATAGTATTAGTAGTATATAGAGTATATATCTATATATACTGTTTATATATATATATATATATATATATATATATATATATATATATATCTTTCTAATCTCTCAGTGGGGTTCGAACCGCCGACCGTCAGGACGATAGCCGACGCTTTAATCAACTACACCACGGCAGTCAAAAGACACTCAACCCTCTATCCTATTTATGTTAGGGAGAAGGGAAACCCATTAGGCGAATATATTTCAATTCATACCTAGTCGTAGGATCCATATTCCAGAATACCATACAAGGATTTCTGAGTGTCCCGACGCAACTCGGACCGAAATTGATTTCATTTAATTCTAACCCACCAAGCATGATACTCAATATTTGTAACTCTAATGCTTGGTGGGTTAGAATTAAATGAAATCAATCTCGACCCGAGTTGCGTCGGAACACTCAGAAATCCTTGTATGGTATTCTGGAATATGGATCCTACGACTAGGTATGAATAGAAATATATGCGCCTTACCTAGTGGGCTTCCCTTCTCCCTAACATAATTAGGATAGAGGGTTGAGTGTCTTTTGACTGCCGTGGTGTAGTTGATTAAAGCGTCGGCTATTGTCCTGACGGTCGGCGGTTCGAACCCCACTGAGAGATTAGAAACATTTAGTGGCTGACGTGTATTTGTGATATATACTCAATATTTGTAACTCTCATGCTTGGTGGGTTAGAATTTAATGAAATCAATTTCGGCCCGAGTTGCCGACGCAGAAATCCTTGTATGGTATTCTGGAATATGGATCCTACGACTAGGTATGAATTGAAATATATTCGCCTAATGGGTTTCCCTTCTCCCTAACATAAATAGGATAGAGGGTTGAGTGTCTTTTGACTGCCGTGGTGTAGTTGATTAAAGCGTCGGCTATCGTCCTGACGGTCGGCGGTTAGAACCCCACTAAGAGATTAGAAACATTTAGTGGCTCACGTGTATTTGTGATATATACTCAATATATATATATATATTCTGACATACGGAGCCCTGTATGTGTTTATTTAAGAGTTAGAATTAAGAGTTGAAGGAGTGCCGAATTACCCAGGCGGCGAAGCAGACCAGCGAGTGGAAACCAGGTCGCCTGCATACCAGCAAACAAGCCTTCACACCTGCGTGCGTCATATGGGACCCTGCAAACTACTTCGATGACCCGACGCTATGACGATAATCAACGCCATTGGACCACGCATCTGCTACGCAACTAGAGGAGCTGTGATTGGGGCACGCACCATCCCCCGCCTCCTGATTCGTTCCTACACCATCATTGCATAGTATATAAGACCCGAGTATTGGGCATTCAAATCAGTCACATTTGGAGTTGGGAAGGTGAACTTGCAGCTGGAGGAAGACGGGGTGAAGTATTATAATGGGATTGTGACTGTCAGTCAGATTATATAAGTGTGTGTTAAGTGTGTTCGGTGTAAACACTTACAGTATGTTGGTTAGTGAGATATGTGATTGGGAATTAACGTTAATGCTACTATTATGTACTTAACTATTTTAGTTGACTGACTAGTGGACTAAAGCAACTCTTTAAGTAATTTGGTTATGATAAACGTAATACTATTGTTTTATATTAATTCTTGCGAGTTCTTTCATTTTCTTTTAATTAAGCTTACATTGCTGGTAAGAACAAGAACGGTGATACTATTGTCTCATATTAGTAATATCGCCTTAGACTAACATGGCTGTTTTAATGTTACTTCTAGTGATTTCCTAAGCTGAAGAAAATTCTTTTAGCTTCAAAATATTATTTTTGCTTTTCATATTATTTGAGTGAGACCTGAATCGAATCTATGAAGCGATCCTGTAACTTAATTTACTCATAAATAAACCTCAATGTTACGTGGTTAAGAAATACATTTATCTAATTATTAAATATATATCTAACTTTTGATGTGACTTTGATATTAATCCTGATAATAATAATATAATACTATTAACGTAAGATAAGAACCAAGAATAATAACTACATTAAATATAAATAAAAGGACATGATATAAGAAAACTATCTATTCATTTCAAAAAAGGTAAGAGACAGAAATATTCTTACTTTAATATTTATCTTTCAAGACTTGATATATAATTAATAGTCCTTCTTTAGATATTACTTATTCGGTTCATAACCATAGCCTACTAAGCTTCGGTTATATAATAATTCTTTATAAATACTACATGACTTTAATTAGTTTCAGTATGTTTTCATAATTAAAGAGTATCAGTCAATAAAGGATACCAAGTCCTAAGATCCAAAAGGAAAGGAAGCAACAACAGGAAATAATTTTATTAGATTTTACTTTCGTTTTGCCTTCAGCTGACTGATACCTTAATATATATCTCTGTGCTATCTAGTTTCATCAAGTTAACCACTTGAGGATCAAGATACGTAACAGAAGAGTGGCGACCTCGCCAGGATCTGTTTCATACAGTTTCACTCAGTTTCATTACCGTTTCACTACTTAAAAATCAAATATTAATCATGCCTGATATAATTACTGACGAAGATGCTTGGGTTTTCATAGAATCAGAACCCACAGCCCCTGAAATTGACCGTCTGTCAAAATCCGAACTGAAAGTGCTTGCCTCACATCTCCAGTTAACTGTCTCAAACATGTCCAAAGTAGAGGTGGCTCAGATCATAAAAACCCACCTGTTCCCTGTAGAAGGCGGGGAGGGTGACGGAGCAGTTGGTGGAATTCAGAGTAAACCTAGCCAACTTGATGAACAATTGCCACCTGGTTTTACCGTTGGTTTATGGTGATGGGCTGGTCTATCAGAGTGAGAGCTGAGCAATCTCTGCCATACCCATAGCTTACTCGGACTATTCCTTTAACTTATATATTTTCTAGATCTCAAGTGACGGCGTCTCTTCCGTGGATTGATCTCCCAATCTACCAAGATTGGAAGCCAAAGCATCACATTTTTCCCTTGCCCCTCAACTTTCTCTTCATAATTGCTGAGGGGCACAGGGCCCTGGGTGGGGCTTTGGTTTCCCGGGCGTTTCCGCACCCTCCTCAGCCCCCCGCCATGGAGTGGCTTCGGTCACCCAGGCTTTATTGTGGTCGGCGGGGAGGGTTCTGTGGGGGCACTCGGTTATGGCCTTGGAATTGCTCGAGGCCTTGGGGCTGTTCGGTCAGGCAGCTTGGGGAACAACAACAACAACAACAACCGTTGATCAAGTATTCGAACTAGAACTAGCCAGAATAAAGACCGAACAAGCCAGAATAAATGCCGAACAAGCCAGAGCAAATGCCGAACAAGCCAGAGCAACGACCGAACAATATCAATGTCAATATCGTATAGCTCAACTAAATGTCAATACAAATGCTCCCTTAATTGCTCCCCCTCTGGGATTGACTATGACCAGTGTCATTCCACCTTTCACTGAGGATAATGTGCAGGATTTCTTTGTTTTGTTTGAGGAAGTTGCTGGAGGTATGAGGTGGACAAGAGATCAATGGCCTTTTATGTTACAACCCGTTTTGACAGGGCAGGCTCGAGACACGTATTTGTCAGAAGTAGCAGAGGTTAGGCAGGATTATGACAATCTCAAAGAAGCTATCCTAAAAACCTATCAATTACAGCCTGAGGCTTACAGGCAATCTTTCCGTAAAAGCCAGAAGAAAGTAGAAGAAACCCATAAGGTATTTGCCAGGACCATGACTAAAACTTTCAATCATTGGGTCAAGAGTAAGAAAGTCACAAGCTACAACGATCTGAAGGAGTTGGTCCTGTTAGAAAATTTCCTATGGAAAATTGATTCTTCTGTAGCCTATCATTTGAGGGGGAAAAAGGTAGATTGTCTTGCCGACGCCGCTGACATGGCTGACACATACGTGCTCAACAACAAATTTCGTGGAAAGAAGCCCTACGATAATTCTAGTTCTAATTCTAAGTATCCCAATCACAAATCTTACAGACCCAGTCACAAGCCTGTAACGTCTTCCCCAGCTAGCCAAAATAGAATTGTTCCCCCAACTAAAAGTGCGACTCAGGGCAATGGTAACAGAGGTGGGGCCCAAAGTAATAGTAATGCTCAAAGAGGGAACATTCCCGTATCCCCTAAAGTATGTACTTTTTGTGGCAAGAGAGGCCACCTAGCTTATCAGTGCTGGGCCAAGGAGAAAACCGAGAGATCGGGGCAGACAGTTGCCGCCGTATCTCAAACTCCATATGTGCCTTTAATGCAGGACTCCCGACAGAAGGAGTACCTAGCACCAAAAGTTCCTTTAATGCAGGACTCCCGACAGAAGGAGTACCTAGCAGCTAACGTAAACCATCTAAACAGGGGTGTAGTAGCATGCGTGGTGCAACCCACTAGGGTTAAGCCAATAATAATTTCACCATCAGTGCAGGACAGTTACCGTCCCTTTATTTCATCTGTCAACGTGAGATTAAATGGTTGCATGCATGAGGTAAACATTCTGAGAGACACAGGTTCTACTAGCACACTCATGGTGAACCTTACACTGAGTGCCCACCTGGCGAACCAGTTATAATGAGAGGTGCTGGAGGCCAATTTTATGCATACTAGGTAAAAGGCGAAATTGAATGTGAGTTACTACAGGGTGAGGCCACCATAGCTTTGTGTAGGTCCCAAGATATCCCTGTGCCTGGGGTAACACTCCTTTTGGGGAATGATGTAGCAGGTGAGAAGGTCCGACCAGACCCCATTTTGTCACTTTCCCCTGTTAACGAGCCACTAACCGGTGAGCTCGAAAAGGAGATGCCAACAGTTTTCCCTGTGTGTACTGTAACACGTTCAATGTCTCAAGTAGCAGTTCCCTCAGACAGAAATGTACCGAATGTAAGAGTTGATGAAAGGGATGATGAGAGTGTGAATGACGCTCCAACTGTGCCTGATGATGTGACTGAGGTGGATTTATCTGACACCTTTATGGCTCATCTTGACCCTAACGATGACCATGAAACCCCTCCAAATTGTCCTAGTGGCCTGGTAGAGCTACAGAGAGATGATAGTGAATGCAAGGAGTTAGCTGCCAGGTCCATGAGTGAAGAGGAATGTGAGAAGGAGGGTGGTGAATGTTTCTACCTCAAAGTAGGAGTATTGTGGCGTAGATGGAGACAGCCACACAGACCAATCGATGACGGGGCCTGGCGTCTCCATCAAGTAGTAGTCCCCAAACCTTGTTGTAGAGATATCTTGGAAATGGCACATTGTATACCATTGGCAGGGCACCTAGGTGTGAGAAAAACTCTAGATAGAATCAGAGCCCACTTTCACTGGCCAGGAATGCGTGCAGATGTAGTGGAGTTTTGTAGAGTGTGTCACACCTGCCAGATGACAGGAAAACCCAATCAGAAGGTGCCTGTACAGTTGGTCAAGGATGAAAGTATACAGTTTTTCGTCTGCTATAGCCACACATGGTTTGTCATGTTGGCAGCCATGACAACCTTTCCACTAGCCCAAACCATCCCAACACACATGGGGTTTATTATATTGATACATTAATTAATATACAGAGTGCTTCGAAAAAGCGTTTCCATAAATATCAACAGTTAGAGAATTATTCATAAACCTTCAGGGTGACTAAATACTGTTATGGAGATAGCAAAACAAAGCTGGGGGCATACGCTGGAACAGCGCGTAGCCGCGGCACTCGCCTCCGTTTCATTGCCCTTTGGATCACATAATTATAATCCAGTCTTGGGGATGAAAGTGAAATATCAATATTTACCTACTTATTAATTAACAAGTATTATTAGATTCCTCTTTCTACTCATTATTTATTATGAATGTTATAATGTTAAGTGTATATCGTAATATCTTTTATAGCCACTCCATATTCGTCTACTTTAGATACACAAAACTATAATTCCTAAACGTGGACGTAAGGAAGCCTGTGTGTTCAATAGGGTAATGACCCAGCAATTTTACTCATCTTGCGAGCGCAATTGCTTTATGAGTCAGTCCTCGAAGCATAATGAGGCTTTACTTGTGATTTTTATTTATTTATTTATTTATTATTATTATATTTATTTGTATCAGCAGAACACCTGCAAACCAACTGCAACATTGATATCACCATACCCTACATTATTAGCCACATATTACCACGTGTGAAAATGGACCTGTATTCCACTGAAATATCGTATATAGGTAGACGTTTTGATTTTCGTTTTCACTCTCGCATTTCTTGTATATCTATCAATAACATTAAGTGTTTAATATCTCCGAAGTGATATTCACGTCAAAGATTATAGAGCAATTATTCATATTTCCGTCTGACAACTAAGTCTAGGAACACGTTTTTAAACACCCTGTATAAGGTGGGCGGGCTCTGAGAAATGGCTACCAGGGCTGCCAACATGACAAACTATGTGTGGCTATAGCAGACGAAAAATTGTATACTTTCATCCTTGACCAACTGTACATCCCCTGGTGCCCTTGCCCGTTTTCGAGAATCCTTTTACTCGGGTGGTAGTGGACATTGTAGGCCCATTGCCTAAGACTTCCCAAGGTAACATTTATTTATTAACGATTATGGACATGGCAACTCGCTACCCAGAGGCTATACCCTTAAGGACTACCTCTGCTCCAACTGTCATCAAGGAACTGCTCAAATTCTTCACCAGAATGGGTTTCCCCCATGAGGTGCAAAGTGATCAAGGAACTAATTTTACCTCTAACATTTTTTCAGCAGTCCCTGAAGGAGTTGGGTATCGAGCATGTTAAGTCGAGCACCTACCACCCAGAGAGTCAAGGGGTTCTCGAACGGTTTCATCAAACTTTGAAAGCCATGTTGCGTAAATATTGTACAGAGACCGGAGTTGAGTGGGATAAGGGTGTACCTTTTCTTTTATTTGCTACTCGTGAGGTTCCAACTGAATCCCTGGGTTTTTCCCCTAATGAGCTAGTTTTCGGTCACCAGGTAAGAGGTCCTTTGCAACTATTGCAGGATAGCCTAGTTGGCCAGGAGGGGAACCAAAACCTCCTCAAGTATGTTTCAGATTTCAAAACCCAGCTGAGATCCTCATGTAAGTTTGCAGCTCAGAACTTGACAGTGGCTAAAAGCTCCATGAAGAACTGGTATGACAGAAAAGCCCGTGAGAGGGAGTTTCAGCTCGGTGATGAGGTTTTGGTCCTGCTCCCCCTTTTTGGCCAACCTTTATCTGCCAAGTTCAGGGGCCCATATAAGATCATTCAGAGGGTGAGCATTACCGATTATCTAGTAACTACCCCAGACAGGAGAAAGCCCATGCAAGTATTCCATATAAATATGTTGAAACCCTACCATAGGCCCCCTGATTCCTCTCCTCCAGATTCTCCCACTGTGGCAGTGAATGTCAGGACCTGTGGACAGCCTGGTGCGGACGAAGTCTTCAGTTCTCTTACTGACCCGCAACAGACTGTTCCAGAGCCTGAAGGTATCCATGCAGACTTTGACTTATCATGTAGCCTATCCAACTTTAAGTAAAACTCAGTAGCTTGGGGGGAATTACCATCTAAACTATGTCATCTTCCCTCTGATCAAGCGAACCAACTAATCTCTGTTTTATCTCGGTCTCCCAGTGTGTTCCGTGATACTCCAGGGCTCACTTCTTTGGCCATGCACGACATCGACGTAGGGGATGCAACACCCATTAAACTATCCCCCTACCGTGTCTCACCACAACGCAGGAGTATACTGCAGGTCGAGCTTGACTTCATGTTGTCAAATGAGCTGATCACTAGGGCCTTAAGCCAGTGGAGTAGTCCGGTCATACTTGTGCCAAAGCCAGACGGGAGCCATAGGTTGTGTATGGACTATAGGCAAGTTAATGCTGTCACAAAGAACGATACCTACCCACTGCCACGGATCGACGACTGCATTGACCAGATTGGTACAGCCACCTATATCAGCAAGATTGACTTAATGAAGGGATATTGGCAAGTAGCTCTCACCCCTAGAGCGAGGGAAATATCATGCTTTGTAGTCAATAATCAAGCCTTCTGCTGTAACGTAATGCCCTACGGCTTGAAAAACGCTCCAGCTACATTCCAGCGCCTCATGAATTTGGTGACTGAAGGGGTACCTGGATGCGTTGTCTACATCGATGATATTCTTATCTTTTCACAGTCATGGGAGGAGCATCGTTACCAACTTAGATTGCTGTTCTTAAAGCTTGCTGATGCCAATCTGGTGGTTAATCTTAAGAAATGCACCTTTGTAAAGAGTACGGTCCAGTATCTGGGATATACGGTAGGTCAGGGGCAGGTTGCACCTCCTCAAGCAAAGGTAGAGTCTCTTCTAGAATTCCCAACTCCTAGCACTAAGAAACATATCCAAAGGTACCTAGGAATGATTGGTTATTATAGGCGTTTCATCTTAAACTTTTCTAGGTTAACAGCTCCCCTGACAGATCTTCTCCGTAAGGATGTGAAGTTTGAGTGGTCCTCCGAATGTGAGGAGGCCTTTAATGCACCAAATATATTTTATCAAATTATCCTGTACTCAGAGCTCCTGATTTTAACAGATCTTTTTCCCTAGCAGTGGATGCGAGCAATACCGGGGTTGGTGCAGTATTGCTACAGGAAGACAACTGTGAAGTATTGCATCCTGTGTGCTATTTTAGTAAAAAATTAAATTTTGCTCAACGTAACTATTCAGTCATTGAGAAGGAGCTGTTAGCATTAATTTTATCCCTTCAATACTTTGCTGTCTATGTGCAATCTGCCTCTGGTGCCATCACTGTGTATACTGACCATCACCCCTTAAAATGTTTGCATAAGTTCCAAAATAAAAACCGACTGACCAGGTGGAGTTTGTTGCTGCAGGAATACTCCCTGGATGTTAAACATATTAAGGGGGTCCAGAACGTGCTAGCCGATTGCCTATCACGTATCTATTAAAGATTGCATTTACCAGGTGGGCCTCATACAGCAGTAAGATTACCTTAATGAGAGGATTTTGGCAATTAGCTCTCCCTTGTAGCGAGGTAAATATCATGCTTTAGTAGTGCACTTTCAAGCCTTCAGCTGTGAGAAAATGCCTTGCAGTTCGAATAACGCTCCAGCTACATTCTGGCTATGTTCTGATGTGGTACCTGGAGACGTTGCCTACTTTGGGTGATATCCTTATTATATCCTCATTATAATCTTGCTGTTGCCAATCTGGTGGTGAATCTGATTATGTATTATGTATATTATGTACTATACTCCTTAAACTCTTTTCTAGGGGGGAGGTCTGACATACGGAGCCCTGTATGTGTATATTTAAGAGTTAGAATTAAGAGTTGAAGGAGTGCCGAATTACCCAGGCGGCGAAGCAGACCAGCGAGCGAACCAGCGAGTGGAAACCAGCTCGCCTGCATACCAGCAAACAAGCCTTCACACCTGCGTGCGTCATATGGGACCCTGCAAACTACTTCGATGACCCGACGCTATGACGATAATCAACGTCATTGGACCACGCATCTGCTACGCAACTAGAGGAGCTGTGATTGGGGCACGCACCATCCCCCGCCTCCTGATTCGTTCCTACACCATCATTGCATAGTATATAAGACCCGAGTAGTGGGCATTCAAATCAGTCACATTTGGAGTTGGGAAGGTGAACTTGCAGCTGGAGGAAGATGGGGTGAAGTATTATAATGGGATTGTGACTGTCAGTCAGATTATATAAGTGTGTGTTAAGTGTGTTATTATTATTATTATTATTATTATTATTATTATTATTATATGAGATGCCGAAGTCTCCAACCAGGGTGCAGAAACACCATCAAGATCAATCCACACAAAACACCCGGAGGCACTGGAGAGAGACTATGGCAACTTAGGAAAAAATAAAAACATACACTGTATACTGTACTGTACATACACACATATTAAACACAGATAACATATTATGCAGTGGAGGATATCAAGCTTAAATATAATACAATAAAATAGAATAAAATAAGTTTAAAAAATTAGAATTAATGCTGCAAAAAAGCATTATCTCTAGACTTAAAAATGGAGATATTAGCTGAATTGACTAACTCATTTGGCAACTTATTCCACAAGTCAACCATGGCCGGCACAAAACACCGTGAAAACTGTGTAGTAGAAAAATTAACACGGCTCATGGCAAGAAAATTAAGATTGCTTGTGAATCTAATTGCACGAGCCCGGACATAGGGCCCAGGCAGAACCCCATGTAAGGGATGCTGAGGGTTGTTAAAAACTTTAAATAAAAGACTAAGGGCACCAACTTTACGTCGATGACACAGATCACGAGACAAATTAGGTAGAATAAAACTGATGGAATTTAGCGACCTGTCAAGCAACTTGAAATGGCAGTCAGCTGCTGACAACCAGACAGGTGAGCAGTACTCGAAATGTGGCAAAATAAAAGCATAAAAAGACTTGATAACTGTGGCGTCACAAGCAAATGTTTTATAAACCTTGCGAAGCAGACCAATTTTTTGGGAAATGGAAGAGGAGAAAGAACGAATATGCTTTTCAAAAGTAAGTTTGGGATCAAGAGTAACTCCTAACAAACGCAGAGTATCCACATTCTCAATTTGCTCGCCAGAATCTTGTAGATAAGGATGGGGAGGATCCAAGGTACGAGATCTGCTGATGATAATGGAGTGTGTTTTACTAGCATTAAGTTTCATGCCCCAAAGTTCACACCATGATGTAATTTTGGCTAAATCCCTATTCAGAGCAGTAGCAATTACGTGTCGATCTATTGGTGATGCAATTGACGCATATAAAGTTGTATCATCAGCATAGGAGATTAGTTTATTTTCAAGCTCGGAACACAGGTCAGCAGTAAAAATAATAAAAAGCAAAGGCCCAAGGACACTGCCTTGTGGAACACGGTGTAAACACTTACAGTATGTTGGTTAGTGAGATATGTGATTGGGAATTAACGTTAACGCTACTATTATGTACTTAACTATTTTAGTTGACTGACTTGTGGACTAAAGCAACTCTTTAAGTAATTGGGTTATGATAAAAGTAATACTATTGTTTTATATTAATACTTGCGAGTTCTTTCATTTTCTTTTAATTAAGCTTACATTGCTGGTAAGAACAAGAACGGTAATACTATTGTCTCCTATTAGTAATATCGCCTTAGACTAACATGGCTGTTTTAATGTTACTTCTAGTGATTTCCTAAGCTGAAGAAAATTCTTTTAGCTTCAAAATATTATTTTTGCTTTTCATATTATTTGAGTGAGACCTGAATCGAATCTATGAAGCGATCCTGTAACTTTATTTACTCATAATCAAACCTCAATGTTACGTGGTTAAGAAATACATTTATCTAATTATTAAATATATATCTAACTTTATATGTGACTTTGATATTAATCCTGATAATAATAATATAATACTATTAACGTAAGATGAGAACCAAGAATAATAACTACATTAAATATAAATAAAAGGACATGATATAAGAAAACTATCTATTAATTTCAAAAAGGGTAAGAGACAGAAATATTCTTACTTTAATATTTATCTTTCAAGACTTGATATATAATTAATAGTCCTTCTTTAGATATTACTTATTCGGTTCATAACTATAGCCTACTAAGCTTCGGTTATATACAGGGTGTTTTAAAACAACACTGCCAGAGTATGACGACCACATTGATCAAAATATATAATACACATATTTCTATTCTATTTTTACCAAAAATATATTGTAACGGAGATAAATGGTTATTTAGAAATGTAGCAAAACAGGGTTCTGAGCTCAGCACAAAACATATGATACATAATATGAATGATTACCAAGTAAAAAAGGTAAAGAGGAGATATCCAATGACCTAATCACATATGAATAATTACAAAATCAAAGTAACATAAAATTGGTAATGATATTTTGCAATTAGAAGAAAACTGCTAAGTATTATAATCCAAGTAGCGTAAAAAGAGATGCACCATTTGTAACGATGACCAAGAGGTAAAATAATGAATCTCAAGTCTGGGTCAGGTATCCGAACACTGCTATAGGTAATATAATCGTTCGTGAAACTGTTTGAATGGGAAAACAAAAATCCTGCGCAATTTACTGTTTCAATACAAATACCTCATTACGTTACTATTATCACAGAGTACTAACAAAATATGTCATCAGTTTTATGGTTGAAGTTTGACGATTTTACGTAGCTGTAGACATACAAGTATACGGTGTTCACTAATGAATATTTTAAATCATCTAATGGTACCCAAAACAAACAATTTACGTCACTTGGACTTAACGAGTATAAATTAACAAAGGCAGAGACACACCTAAATAACGACAATCCATATTTATGTGATATTATAAGGTAAATAAAATCACTATGACAGAAGAAGATAGCACCATGGCCGAGCAGATGATTAAACACATGAGAAGATTCGTTATGACTCCAAAGCTTCGAATAAAAACTCGAACTGGGATGGGAGGCAAGAGGTAGGCTATTTGGGGGGGAGGGGGGGGGGGGGGGGGGCACTAGCCCGTGTTCGGATTATAGCTCATACCTGGGTGTCACTAATTATTTTACTCTATGCGGTTTAAATCATTAATGGTATATTATTTTGAATTTTGTCCTTAGATAATCTTCTTCGTTATTGTATTTACTAATTAGCAGATGAGGTCTGGCAGTGTTGTTTTAAAACACCCTGTATAATAATTCTTTATAAATACTACATGACTTTAATTAGTTTCAGTATTTTTTCATAATTAAAGAGTATCAGTCAATAAAGGATTCCAAGTCCTAAGATCCAAAAGGAAAGAAAGCAACAACAGGAAATAATGTTATTAGATTTTACTTTCGTTTTGCCTTCAGCTGACTGATATCTAGTTTCATCAAGTTAACCACTTGAGGATCAAGATACGTAACAATATATATATACAGTGTATATATATATATATTGAGAATATATCACAAATACACGTGAGCCACTAAATGTTTCTAGTCTCTCAGTGGGGATCGAACCATCGACCATCAGAACGATAGCCGACGCTTAATCAATTACACCACGGCAGTGGTGTAACACCACTGCCGTGGTGTAATTGATTAAGCGTCGGCTATCGTTCTGTTGGTCGATGGTTCGATCCCCACTGAGAGACTAGAAACATATATATATATAAATATATATATATGAATATATATATATATATATATATATATATATATATATATATATAATATATATATATATATATATATATATATACACATACATATACAGTATATATTCTGTATATTTTATATATATATATCCATAACAAAGAAGGATACCTTCGGAAAATGGACTCAATCCTACACGATGAGACGAAATTCCAGAGAATATCCGGGAACCCCACAGATGAAATTAAAAGGAAGGCGAATACCGTCATCACATCCATTAACACCAAGGCTGACGGAATCCACCTCAAAAAACTCGTCGGTGAATTTTCCCTCAGACCAATAATCTCGCAAATCCCGACGGCGACATACCAGATAGCGAAGACCCTCAACAACCTCCTGACGCCGTACTGTATATCTCAGTATTGTTTATCCTACGCCACAGACTTTTTAGAAATCCTTCGTGATGCCCCACCGACCGACAATAACATAATAGCCTCACTCGATGTCGAAAGCCTCTTCACTAATGTACCAGTGGATAGGACGATCGATATCATCCTACGTCGGGTATACCACTCTACTGCCTCCACACCTCTAGACATCCCCGAACATGCCCTACGATCACTGCTGGAGCTATGCACCAAAGAAGCTCCCTTCATCTGCCCCAGAGAAGACATGTACCGTCAGATAGATGGTGTGGCGATGGGCAGCCCCCTGGGTGTCCTCTTCGCAAAAGATTTCATAGGCGCTATCGAAGAGGACCTCCTGGCTACACACCGCCCCTCCATCTACTGCCGTTACGTCGATGACATCTTCGTGCGGGTGAAGGACACCACAGAGCTTCGAGAACTTTAGCAATGTTTCATCACTACATCAGGACTTAATTTCACCTTTGAGGAGACAACTGAAGGGAAACTCCCCTTCCTTGACACCCTAGTCACCAACCAAGACGCAGGCTTCAAAACCACTGTCTATACGAAGCCCACAAGTAATGGACTCTGCCTCAACGGCGAAAGTGAGTACCCCAAAAGGTACCACACCTCCACCATCTCTGCCTATGTCAGGAGGGCTCTCTCTCACTGCTCCTCCTGGTGGGACACCCACCACGAACTCCAACGCCTTACACAAGTCCTCATAAACAACGGCTACTCCAACTCTGATGTCGATATAACCATCAAGAAACATATAGATAAATGGCATAACAACGAAGCCCCCAACACCACCAGCCCAGAGGACATCAAAATATTCTATAAAAACTTCATGTCCTCCGACCACAAAACAGACGAAGCAGTAATAAGAGACATCATACTGAAGAATGTCCAGCCCACCAACACGGATAGCAAAATAAAATTAATCATATATTACAAATCCTCCAAAACCTCACAACTTGTACTTCGTAACCGCCCTGCCAACGACAACAAATAGCTGAATATGGATCATGTGATATACCAACATGCTTGTACCAACGGGGACTGTGGACCCCGTAAATCGTATATCGGCACGACCCAGACTCGCCTTAGCCGTCGTCGTACCCTCCACCTTCAATCTGGCGCTATCAAAAATAATTATAACAGCACTGACCACCCTCAACTAACCCGTGAAGACCTTGATAGCAACACCTCCATATTAGATAAAGAACCTAACTCCAGACGCCTACCCATCCTTGAAGCTATATACATACAAGCACTAAACCCCCCTCTTAACAACCAGACATTAGACGACAAAATTCTCCCCACATCGAGGAGATCCTACCCCCACAGACAACACGATGGAAATGACCCCGCCAATGCTATACCTAGCCAACGCCCATGTCCTGGTGCCCCCGGACCCCAACAACCAATCAACAGAAGTAGTGCGCGGCTAGCAGCGGCCAGCCAACCACGGACGGATGCAAGCTGCCGACTAGCCTCGCCCACATGTGCATACCTCGCGACGCGTGAACCCCCCCTGCTCCCTATAAATACCCTTCTATTTTTCTATTCTAATCATTACCTGTGTGAACGTGGCAAGAGCTATTGCTGAAACGCTACAACCTCCTACAACCCCTACCAGCCCACAGCCTGCTGATTACTTCGGTTCATTATTGTACCTATTGAACGACCGACATTGGAAAATTGCACGAGACATTGAATCTCTCAATAAAAAACATATTAATGCTAACTATGCTTTTGTATTTAATCTCACATGCCTTAAAGAAAATATATATATATGCTGTATATATACATCACCTCACAAATGCATACTGTACATATGTACAGTGAAACACAGTTGTTTGGGACTACTGACAGCAAACCCTTCTCTGTATCCCCCTACTATCTCTATCATCAGTTTCAAGCCAAAGGTGGATGTTGCGTATACGTTCGTAACAATCTTGCCTTCTCTCGTGTTCCTAACTTTGATTATTCTGAGTTCTCAACTCTCTGGCTAGAGCTTTCTTGTCACTCTCAAACTAAATATTTCTGCGCTGTTTATCTCTCCCCTAACTCTACCGACTATCCTAAATTCTTTGACTACCTAGCTTCTAATATGGAATACATTCTATCCATCTCTCCTTTTGCAAATATCTCCATCCTAGGAGATTTCAACGTCCACCACCGCTAATGGCTCTCCTCCCTTTCCAATGACCAACCTGGTGAATAATCCAAAAAAAAATCTATTCTAAATGACCTAGAGCAGTTAGTCCAGCAACCCACCCGTATCCCGTATCGCTTCGGAGATTGGCCCAACATTCTTGACTTATTTCTAACCTCTAACTATTCTTCTTATACTGTGAATATTTTCTCTCCTTTGGTCTCCTCCGACCACAAACTTATCTCTGTTACCTGTCCTATCTCTCCGGTACAGACACCCGATCCTCCTAGCTGGCGGTGCTTGTGGCACTTTGGCGCTGCCGACTGGGAGGCTCTTTGGCAGTACTTCTTTGATTTCCCATGGAGTAACTTGTCCTTCCATGGCCGGGGACCCTCAGAGAGTGCTGAACACATTACCGAGGTAATCCTTTCGGCCATGGAAGCATACATTCCATTTTCTTTCTCTCAGTCTAGTACAAAACAGTCTTGGTTTACTCACATTAATTTTGTTCTTCTGCTATCCGCAATAAGGAGGGAGCATTCAAACAGTACCATTGCCTTCAAACTAAAGAATCTCATACTTCTTATGTTTCTGCCCGGAATCAAGCCAAATCTGTTCTTCAAATCCCAAAACATTTGTTCATCAATAATAAATGCACTAAACTATCCAACTCTAGCTCTTCCCAAGCCTTCTGGCATCTAGCCACAAACCTCTCCAGCAATTTTTTTCTTTTTCGTCTTTCCCTCCCCCTTTCCGCTCTGACCGCACCACCGTCACTTCTTCCTCTGATAAAGCTGAACTCTTCGCTACCACTTTCGCTAAAAAATCCACTTAGGATGATTCCGGTGCTATTCCTCCCTCTCCACCCCCCTCTCTGCTACTTATGCCTAATATCATAATCTCTTCCAAGGATATAAAGTACTTTCCACCCTCTCTGGGCTAAACACTAAAAAGGCGTACGGACCGGACGATGTTCCTCCTGTTATACTCAAAAACTGTGCTTCCGTGCTGACTCCCTGCCTAGGCAAACTCTTCCGTCTCTAACTCTCCTCTAACGTCTTCCCTTCTTGCTGGAAGTTTGCTCTCATTCAATCTGTCCCAAAGAGGGTGTCCACTCTCAACCCTCCAACTATCGTCCAATTGCTCTCATTTTTTGCATCTCTAAAGTTTTCAAAACTATTCTTCCCTCAAAATGTCTTAAGCATTTATCTTCCCATAACAGAAAAATACGTGTAATGGTAGATGGCCTTTATTCTCAATTTCACTCAATAAATGCTGGTGTTCCCCAGGGATCAGTTTTGGCCCCAACTCTGTTCCTCATTCATATCAATGATCTCATATCTACCACTCATAATCCAATACATTCCTACGCAGATGACTCAACACTCCACAGTTCCTTCACATTTACCAATTCTTTCACCCAACCCGATCTTATAAATTCAAAAATAAACACTGCAATTTCTCTGAACCGGGACCTTTCTAGAATTAGTGAATGGGGACAAGAGAATCTAGTTTCCTTTAATGCACAGAAAACCAAGTACATTCAATTTTCTAACCGACAGAATCTCACTGACTCCCATATATTTTTTAATGATGTAAATATTCCCACTTCCCCTAGTATTGACATTCTCGGTGTAACATTAACTACTAACTTGAGCTGGACACATTATGTTAGAAGCATTGCTAAGAATGCCTCTAAAAAACTGGGACTCCTGTACAGAGTTCGAGAATTCTTCACTGACGAGCAGTTGGCCGTAATATATAAAAGCCATGTGCGCTCTCAGATGGATTACTGTTCACCTCTGTGGGGTGGAAGTGGAGTGGTTGCATTGAGGCAGTTGGACAAAATTCAAAATAAAGCTATTAGATTAATCAATAACCCTGCAATCACACAGGACCTTCCTACATTAGCCATACGAAGAAACGTTGCATCCCTTGCATTATTCTACAGATATTTTCACAGCAATTGTTCCGAGGAACTTGCTTCAATTGTGCCGCCTCTCCACATCTTTCCCCGTAGAACTAGGGCAGCTGAGAGCGCCCATGAATTTACACTTCTCCTCCACAATGCAGAACTTCTGCTTATCAGAATTCATTTATCCCCAGAGCTACTACTCTTTGGAATTCACTTCCCTCGAATTGCTTTCCACAAACTTACAATCAACAAATGTTTAAATCCAGTTGTTACAAACATTTTATGAATGGAGGATGCCTTTAGGCACATGGACCTTTTTGTTTTATCTGTGTTTTTCCTTCCTCCGTTCATTGTCTCTTAAAAAAAAAAAAAAAAAAAAAAAAAACCTACTCTCCGACCGCCAGTATGGCTTCCTTATGGGCCGCTCTACTGATAATCTTCTTTCTTATCTTACTAACTCTTGGTCATCCTCCATTCGGGACTTCGGTGAGACTTTTTCTGTTACGCTACACATATCGAAGGCCTTGGGTAGAGTCTGGCACAAATCCCTTATTTCCAAACTACCCTCCTATGGTTTCTATCCCTCCATCTGTGACTTTGTCTCGAATTTCCTTTCCAGCTGTTCCATAGCTACGGTTGTGGATGGCCACCGTTCACTTCCTCAAGCTATCAACTCCGGTGTTCCTCAGGGTTCTCTCCTATCTCTAATTCTCTTCGTATTATTCATTAATGACCTTCTCAACTGCACCTCCAGCCCCATTCACTCAATGCTGATGATTCTACAATACACTATTTAGCTAGCCTTCCTCATAACCACTCACATCAGGAACTCCAAAACTCACATAAGGAGGCCCTAAAACACCTATCTTCTGATCTGTCTACTATTTCTAACTGGGGCAGAGAAAACCTAGTTACTTTCAATGTTTCCAAAACTCAATTTCTTCATCTGTCTACTCGTCGCCCCCTTCCAGAAAAATATGACCTACTCTTCAACAGCATACAAATTAACCCTTCATCTACTCTAAATATTCTCTTTTTCTTCTGATCTCTCTTGGAAAGATCATATTTCCACTCTTGCTAAAACAGCTTCTCAGAAGCTGGGTGTACTTAACCGCCTCCAGGGGTTCTTTACCCCTACGCATCTTCTTGTTCTGTACAGGGGCATAGTGCGTCCATGTATTGAGCATTGTTCACACATGTGGGGAGGATCCTCTCACACAGAACTTTTAGACAAAGTAGAAAAAAAAGCCTTCCGTCTCATTAACTCACCTCCACTCACCAATCCTCTGCAGTCGCTCTCTCTTCGCCGCAATGTTGCATTTCTCTCACTATTCTACCGCTATTACAATTATCACTGTTCCTCAGAGCTCTCTCAGTGTATACCACCCCCTCTTCGTAGAGCACATAGCACCCGTCTTGCAACACAATCCCTCCCCTACTCTGTGCAGCTCTCCAACCCAAGAGTGAAGCGTTATTCTCAATCTTTATTCTATTCAACAGCTGAGCTCTGGAACTCTCTCCCAGAATCAGTCTTTCCCTCTTCCTATGACTTAAATTTCTTCAAACTACGTGTGTTCAGGCACTTTGTCTCGAACGTCCCTTGATTTTGGACCTGTCACTCTTTCAACTCTGGTGGAGGCACTCGCTACAGGCAGTTCTGCCTTTTTTCTCCCTCACTCACATAGAAAAATAAAAACACATACCTAAACAAACGCATGCATGCACTAATGCACAAACGTGTGCACTCTCACACACACAGACAATAATAGTATTAGCACACAAATAAATACAGGCATATACAAAATAATAGCCATACAAATATACGAGAGAGAGAGAGAGAGAGTGTGTGTGAGTGAGAGAAAGAGAGATAGTACCAACACACACCGTAACTCCAGAAACTAGGCAACTAAACTGGAAAACAAAGGCAATATGAAGGCCAAATACAGGGGTGTCAGAGAGAAAGAGAGGGAGATTTACATAAATTTACATAGATACACTGGCCACACAGATCTTACGATCCCTGCGAGATGGCCAGGACTTAATCCTAGTAGAGATAGCAACCCTAAGAGAAAGTAGAAGGAAAAGATAGCAAAGATGAAGGCTCTCTCCCCATCCTCCGCTCCCTTCGGCAATTTGCAATTCGCCAAGCCCTTGCAGGGCTTGGAAATCGCCTGAAAGAATTTATAGTATATTTAGAAATGGAAAGGAAAAGGCATGCACACCTTCACTTTTGTTCTGCTCTCTTCAACTGAAAACGTGTTCATATCTGCCAGGTTCTCTTGTCAGTGATCAGTTTCTACTGCAGACCAACTTCTCCGTAATATGAGTCTAACCTTTTTTTAAATGTGTATATTGAGTCACTGTCAATAGCATCATTAGGGAGTTAATTCCACTCACTAATAATACTGTGGGTGAAGACATTTTTAATTATGTCTAGGTTCGCTTTCCTGCCTGTTAATTTAAATTCGTTTCCTCTTGTGGAACCTTCTTTGGCTATCTTATATAGATTATTAGAGTTTACGTTACTAAATCCTTTTAGTATCTTAAAACACTCTATCAGCTGCCCCCTTATTCGCTGTTTCTTAAGCGAAAACAGATCGAGTTCTCTTAATCTCTCATTGTATGGTTTATTTCTAAGGGAAGGGATTAACTTTGTTGCTCTACGCTGAACGGATTCGAGTTTCTCTGTCTTTTATTAAGTACGGAGACTAAAACTGCACATCATACTCCAGATGTAGCTTCACATTACTTTTATATAATGGTACAACTATGTCTTTACTATGACGATGAACATTTCTTTTAATGCTCTATTCGGTCTATTTGCTTTGTTAGATGCTGTGGTGCATTGGCTTGTAGATTTTAGATTATCGGTGATAAGCACTCCTGGGTCTTTTACCTGTGATACTATCGAAACTCGACAGTATTAAGATACAATTCTTACAATTTAGTTACCCCTTTAATTTACGATTTCTATTACATCAGGTCACTCCATTTTCTATTGTAACCATCCAGTTATATTATATATATATATATATATATATATATATATATATATATATATATGTATATTATATATATTCTGACATACGGAGCCCTGTATGTTAATTTAAGAGTTAGAATTAGAGTTCAAGGAGCCAAACTACCCAAGTGGTGAAGCAGACTAGCGAGCGAACGAGCGAGTGGGCAAACCATCTCGCCCCATACCAGCTCGCCCCATACCTCGATGACCGATGCTATGACGTATGATCGACGCCAGGAGCTGTGAGTGGACGACACACCTGTTATGTGATTCGAGGAGTTATGATTGGAGCGCGCACCATCACTCGCCTCCTGATTCGTTCCTACACCATCATTGTTTGGTATATAAGACCCGAGTTGTGGGCATTCAAATCAGTCTCATTTGGAGTTGGGGAAGGTGAACTTGCAGCTGGAGGAAGACGGGGTGAAGTATTATAATGGGATTGTGACTGTCAGTCAGATTATATAAATGTGTGTTAAGTGTGTTCGGTGTAAACACTTATGTTATGTTGGTTAGTGAGATATGTGATTGGGAATTAACGTGAACGCTACTATTATGTGTTTAACTATTTAATTGGGAATTAACGTGAACGCTACTATTATGTGTTTAACTATTTGATTGCGAATTAACGTTAACGCTATTATTATGTACTTAACTATTTTAGTTGCCTAACTTGTGGACTAAAGCAACTCTTTAAGTAATTGGGTTATGATGAAAGTAATACTATTGTTTTATATTAATACTTACGAGTTCATTCATTTTCTTTGAATTAAGCTTACAGTGCTTAATGGTGCTTAGTACGGTGATGCTATTGTCTGTTATTAGTAATATCGCTTTAGACTAACATGGCTGTGTTAATATTACTTCTAGTGATTTCCTAAGCTGAAGAAAATTCTTTTGCTTCAAAATATTATATTTTGCTTTTCATATTATTTGAGTGAGACCTGAATCGAATCTATGAAACGATCCTGTAACTTTATTTACTCATAATCAAACCTCAATGTTACGTGGTTAAGAAATACATTTAACTAATTATTAAATATATATCTAACTTTTTATGTGACTTTGATATTACTCCTGATGATAATAATAATATAATACTATTAACGTAAGACAAGAACCAAGAATAATTACATTAAATATAAATAAAAGGACATATAAGAAAACTATCTATTCATTAAAAAGGATAAGAGACAGAAATATTCTTACTTTAATATTTATCTTTCAAGACTTTTTATAAAATTAATAGTCCTTCTTTAGCTATAACTTATTCGGTTCATAACCATAGCCTACTAAGCTTCGGTTAAATAATAATTCTTTATAAATACTACATGACTTTAATTAGTTTCAGTATTTTTCATAATTAAAGAGTATCAGTCAATAAAGGATACTAAGTCCTAAGATCCAAAAGGAAAGGAAGCAACAACAGGAAATTATTTTATTAGATTTTACTTTTGTTTTGCCTTCAGCTGACTGATACCTTAATATATATCTCTGTGCTATCTAGATTCATCAAGTTAACCACTTGAGGATCAAGATACGTAACAGAAGAGTGGCGACCTCGCCAGGATTCGTTTCATACAGTTTCACTCAGTTTCATTAACGTTTCACTACTTAAAAATCAAATATTAATCATGCCTCAACTAATTAATGAAGAAGATGTTCGAGTTTTCATAGAATCAGAACCCACATCCCCTGATATTGACTGTCTGTCAAAGGCTGAACTGAAAGTGCTTGCCTCACATCTCCAATTAACTGTCTCAAACATGTCCAAAGTAGAGGTGGCTCAGACCATAAAAACCCACCTGTTCCTTGTAGAAGGCGGGGAGGGAGACGGAGCAGTTGGTGGGATCCCGAGTAAACCTAGCCAACTTGATATACAATTGCCACCTGGTTTGACCGGTGATCAAGTACTGGAACTAGCCAGAATAAAGACCGAACAAACCAGAATAAATGCCGAAGCAAATGCCGAACAAGCCAAACTAAATATAGAACTAGCCAGAATAAATGCCAGTGCAACGACCGAACAATGTGAATATCAATATCGTACGGCTCAACTAAATGTCAATACAAATGCTCCCGTAATTGCTCCCCCTCTGGGATTGACTATGACTAGTGTCATTCCACCTTTCACTGAGGATAATGTGCAGGATTTCTTTGTTTTGTTTGAGGAAGTTGCTGGAGGTATGAAGTGGACAAGAGATCAATGGCCTTTTATGTTACAAACTGTTTTGACAGGGCAGGCTCGAGCCACGTATTTGTCAGAAGTAGCAGAAGTTAGGCAGGATTATGACAATCTCAAAGAAGCTATCCTAAAAACCTATCAATTGCAGCCTGAGGCTTACAGGCAATCTTTCCGTAAAAACCAGAAGAAAGTAGAAGAAACCCATAAGGTATTTGCCAGGACCATGACTAAAACTTTCAATCATTGGGTCAAGAGTAAGAAAGTCACAAGCTACAACGATCTGAAGGAGTTGGTCCTGTTAGAAAATTTCCTATGGAAAATTGATTCTTCTGTATCCTATCACTTAAAGGGGAAAAAGGTAGATTGTCTTGCCGACGCCGCTGACATGGCTGACACATACGTGCTCAACAACAAATTTCGTGGAAAGAAGCCCTACGATAATTCTAGTTCTAATTTTAAGTATCCCAATCACAAATCTGACCGACCCAGTCACAAGCCTATAACGTCTTCCCCAGCTAGCCAAAATAGAAATGTTCCCCCAACTAAAAATGCGACTCAGGGCAATGGTAACAGAGGTGGGCCCCAAACTAATAGTAATGCTCAAAGAGGGAACTTTCCCGTATCCCCTAAAGTATGTACTTTTTGTGGCATGAGAGGCCACCTAGCTTATCAGTGCTGGGCCAAGGAAAAAACCGAGAGATCGGGGCAGACAGTTGCCGCCGTATCTCAAATTCCATGTGTGCCTTTAATGCAGGGCTCCCGACAGACGGAGTACCTAGCACCAAATGTTCCTTTAATGCAGGACTCCCGACAGAAGGAGTACCTAGCACCAAAAGTTCCTTTAATGCAAGACTCTCGACAGAAGGAGTACCTAGCAGCTAACGTAAATCATCTAGACAGGGGTGTAGTAGCATGTGTGGTGCAACCCACTAGGGTTAAACCAATAATAATTTCACCATCAGTGCAGGACAGTTACCGTCCCTTTATTTCATCTGACAACGTGAGATTAAATGGTTGCATGCATGAGGTAAACATTCTGAGAGACACCGGTTCTACTAGCACCCTCATGGTGAATCCTTACACTGAGTGCCCACCTGGCGAACCAGTTGTAATGAGAGGTGCTGGAGGCCAGTTTTATGCATACTTGGTAAAAGGCGAAATTGAATGTGAGTTACTACAGGGTGAGGCCACCATAGCTTTGTGTAGGTCCCAAGATATCCCTGTGCCTGGGGTAACACTCCTTTTGGGGAATGATGTAGCAGGTGAGAAGGTCCGACCAGACCCCATTTTGTCACTTTCCCCTGTTAACGAGCCACTAACCGGTGAGCTCGACAAGGAGTTGCCAACTGTTTTCCCTGTGTGTGCTGACAAACTTTCAATGTCTCAAGTAGCAGTTCCCTCAGACAGAAATGTACCGAATGTAAGAGTTGATGAAAGGGATGATGAGAGTGTGAATGATTCTCTAACTGTGCCTGATGATGTGACTGAGGTGGATTTATCTGACACCTTTATGGCTCATCTTGACCCTAACGATGACCATGAAACCCCTCCAAATTGTCCTAGCGGCCTGGTAGAGCTACAGAGAGATGATCGTGAATGCAAGGAGTTAGCTGCCAGGTCCGTGAGTGAAGAGGAATGTGAGAAGGAGGGTGGTGAATGTTTCTACCTCAAAGGAGGAGTATTGTGGCGAAGATGGAGACCGCCACACAGACCAATCGATGACGGGGCTTGGGACGTCCATCAAGTAGTAGTCCCCAAACCTTGTCGTAGAGATATCATGGAAATGGCACATTGTATACCATTGGCAGGACACCTAGGTGTGAGAAAAACTCTAGACAGAATCAGATCCCACTTTTACTGGCCAGGAATGCGTGCAGATGTAGTGGAGTGTTGTAGAGTGTGTCACACTTGCCAGATGACAGGAAAACCCAATCAGAAGGTGCCTGTACATCCTCTGGTGCCCTTGCCCGTTTTCGAGAATCCTTTTACTCGGGTGGTAGTGGACATTGTAGGCCCATTGCCTAAGACTTCCCAAGGTAACATTTATTTATTAACTATCATGGACATGGCAACTCGCTACCCAGAGGCTATACCCTTAAGGACTACCTCTGCTCCAACTGTAATCAAGGAACTGCTCAAATTTTTCACCAGAATGGGTTTCCCCCATGAGGTGCAAAGTGATCAAGGATCTAATTTTACCTCTAACATTTTCCAGCAGTCCCTGAAGGAGTTGGGTATCGAGCATGTAAAGTCTAGCACCTACCACCCAGAGAGTCAAGGGGTTCTCGAACGATATCATCAGACATTAAAGGGAATGTTACGTAAGTATTGTACAGAGACCGGAGTTGAGTGGGATAAGGGGGTACCTTTTCTTTTATTTGCTACTCGTGAGGTTCCAACTGAATCCCTGGGTTTTTCCCCTAATGAGCTAGTTTTCGGTCACCAGGTAAGAGGTCCTTTGCAACTATTGCAGGATAGCCTAGTTGGCCAGGAGGGGAACCAAAACCTCCTCAAGTATGTTTCAGATTTCAAAACCCGGCTGAGATCCTCATGTGAGTTTGCCGCTCAAAACTTGACAGTGGCTAAAAGCTCCATGAAGAAATGGTATGACAGAAAAGCCCGTGAGAGGGAGTTTAAGCCCGGTGATGAGGTTTTGGTCCTGCTCCCCCTTTTTGGCCAACCTTTATCTGCCAAGTTCAGGGGCCCATATAAGATCATTCGGAGGGTGAGCATTACCGATTATCTAGTAACTACCCCAGACAGGAGAAAGCCCACGCAAGTATTCCATATAAATATGTTGAAGCCCTACCATAGGTCCCCTGATTCCTCTCCTCCAGATTCTCCCACTGTGGCAGTGAATGTCAGGACCTGTGAGCAGCCTGGTGCGGACAAAGTCTTCAGTTCTCTTACTGACTCGCAACAGACTGTTCCAGAGCCTGAAGGTATCCATGCAGACTTTGACTTGTCATGTAGCCTATCCAACTTTCAGTATAATTCAGTGGCTTTGAGGGAATTGCCATCTAAACTATGTCATCTTCCCTCTGATCAAGCGAACCAACTAATCTCTGTTTTATCTCAGTCTCCCAATGTGTTCCGTGATACTCCAGGGCTCACTTCTTTGGCCGTGCACGACATCGACGTAGGGGATGCAACTCCCATTAAACTATCCCCCTACCGTGTCTCACCACAACGCAGGAGTATACTGCAGGTCGAGCTTGACTTAATTTTTTCAAACCAGCTGATCACAAGGGCTTTCAGCCAGTGGAGTAGTCCGGTCATACTTGTGCCGAAGCCAGACGGGAGCCATTGGTTTTGTAGGGTCTATAGGCAAGTCAATGCTGTCATAAAGAACGATACCTACCCACTGCCACGGATCAAAGCTTGCATTTACCAGTTTGGCCTCATGCAGCAGTAAGTATAATTTAATGAGAGGATTTTGGCAATTAGCTCTCCCTTGTAGCGAGGTAAATATCATGCTTTTGTAGTGCGCTTTCAAGCCTTCAGCTGTGAGAATGCCTTGCAGTTCGAATAACGCTCCAGCTACGTTCCGGCTATGTTCTGATGTGGTACCTGGAGACGTTGCCTACTTTGGGTGATATCCTTCTTATATCCTCATTTATAATCTTGCTGTTGCCAATCTGGTGGTGAATCTATTTATGTATTATGTTTAATATTATGTACTATACTCCTTAAACTCTTTTCTAGGGGGAGGTCTGACATACGGAGCCCTGTATGTTAATTTAAGAGTTAGAATTAGAGTTCAAGGAGCCAAACTACCCAAGTGGTGAAGCAGACTAGCGAGCGAACGAGCGAGTGGGCAAACCATCTCGCCCCATACCAGCTCGCCCCATACCTCGATGACCGATGCTATGACGTATGATCGACGCCAGGAGCTGTGAGTGGACGACACACCTGTTATGTGATTCGAGGAGTTATGATTGGAGCGCGCACCATCACTCGCCTCCTGATTCGTTCCTACACCATCATTGTTTGGTATATAAGACCCGAGTTGTGGGCATTCAAATCAGTCTCATTTGGAGTTGGGGAAGGTGAACTTGCAGCTGGAGGAAGACGGGGTGAAGTATTATAATGGGATTGTGACTGTCAGTCAGATTATATAAATGTGTGTTAAGTGTGTTCGGTGTAAACACTTATGTTATGTTGGTTAGTGAGATATGTGATTGGGAATTAACGTGAACGCTACTATTATGTGTTTAACTATTTAATTGGGAATTAACGTGAACGCTACTATTATGTGTTTAACTATTTGATTGCGAATTAACGTTAACGCTATTATTATGTACTTAACTATTTTAGTTGCCTAACTTGTGGACTAAAGCAACTCTTTAAGTAATTGGGTTATGATGAAAGTAATACTATTGTTTTATATTAATACTTACGAGTTCATTCATTTTCTTTGAATTAAGCTTACAGTGCTTAATGGTGCTTAGTATGGTGATGCTATTGTCTCTTATTAGTAATATCGCTTTAGACTAACATGGCTGTGTTAATATTACTTCTAGTGATTTCCTAAGCTGAAGAAAATTCTTTTGCTTCAAAATATTATATTTTGCTTTTCATATTATTTGAGTGAGACCTGAATCGAATCTATGAAACGATCCTGTAACTTTATTTACTCATAATCAAACCTCAATGTTACGTGGTTAAGAAATACATTTAACTAATTATTAAATATATATCTAACTTTTTATGTGACTTTGATATTACTCCTGATGATAATAATAATATAATACTATTAACGTAAGACAAGAACCAAGAATAATTACATTAAATATAAATAAAAGGACATATAAGAAAACTATCTATTCATTTAAAAAAGGATAAGAGACAGAAATATTCTTACTTTAATATTTATCTTTCAAGACTTTTTATAAAATTAATAGTCCTTCTTTAGCTATAACTTATTCGGTTCATAACCATAGCCTACTAAGCTTCGGTTAAATAATAATTCTTTATAAATACTACATGACTTTAATTAGTTTCAGTATTTTTCATAATTAAAGAGTATCAGTCAATAAAGGATACTAAGTCCTAAGATCCAAAAGGAAAGGAAGCAACAACAGGAAATTATTTTATTAGATTTTACTTTTGTTTTGCCTTCAGCTGACTGATACCTTAATATATATCTCTGTGCTATCTAGATTCATCAAGTTAACCACTTGAGGATCAAGATACGTAACAATATATATATATATATATACCGGTATATATATAAATATTTTTTTTTTTAGTTATAATACATCTGATCAATGTATATCAATGCCATGCTATGACTGGGAAATTAATAATTATCAACCAAGATAATTTCTCGAATATGAGTAACCCCGCGGTCATTCCCTCACAAGTAAACAAACGGGAAAGAAGTCCGTCCGTCCGTCAATAGATCAAATCAATCATCTATTATCACCGCCATCCAGCCTTCTATAAGATTCTCTCTTCTACCTAACAGCCAAGATTCTTATGTAGTATAATCACTGGGCCCATATTAGTTATGTAAGTTCTAATATACCATGAAATTAACATCGGATGATAAGGTAAATTTCTGGTATTCATTCTGCTCTATTTTATTATTATTTTCAACATTGATTATTGTAACAGTTCCAACAGATACGTTCTTCATCTTTTCTCCATGCATGTGGTATTCGTATTTGTTGTTTTGGGAGCCTATATATTTGTAGTATCTGCAGCATTTGTTTACATTAAAGGGTATCTGCCAATTTTCTGACCACTCCGATATTTTGTTTAGATCTGATTGCAGGCTACTTCTATCCCTTGCTGAGATTATTGCATTTTTTATCTTAGTGTCATCGACGAATTTGGAAATTATATTATTGATGATGTCTATATCATTGATTTATATTATGAACAATAATGGACCCAGTACTGAACCCTGGGGAACTCCACTAGTCACTGGAGTCCAATCTGATTCCACTCCATTAATAATTACTCTTTGCTTTATTTCGTTTAACCAATGCCTTATCCAATTGAGTGTTTTGAGAGAGAGAGAGAGAGAGAGAGTGTGAGAGAGAGACAGAGAGACAGAGAGAGAAAAAATATATATTTACAAAGATACACTGACCACACAGACCTTACGATCCCAGTGAGGGTATGGCCAGGCTTTAATTCTAGTGGGGATAACAAACACGATAGTAAGGGAAAGCAGAAGGAAAGGATAGCAAAGTTGAAGGCTCCCTTACCGTAAATGAAGAGTTAGAAGTGAATAATCTTGCTGGAGTTGAAAACTATCTTAAAGGAATGCATATCATTGTTAGAAATGGAAAGGAAATGTCATGCCTTCCTTTATCTATAGTAATAATACTAAATACACACACTTTGTTTACATTACTGTCAGATCTTTCCATCATTAGAGAGAGAGAGAGAGAGAGAGAGAAATGTTTTTTATCCAATATACCCTTCGACATGTCCATTAAATATTTACCCTCAGCCTGTCAAGAACTTTTCTTTCACTGTTCTTGCATAGAACCTCCAACTCTCTCTTTATTTACAGTTATCATAGTCTTCATTTATTTATTTTTTATTATTTGTATATATTTGTATTATATATTGTCTTATTTAATCATATATTTATCTTATTTTACTTATCTATTAATTTGTATAGTAGAATGCATCTTGTATTTGTTTTAGTTTATCATATTTCTTGATTTACGTATTCATATATACTGTATATATATATATATATATATATACATATATATATATATATATATATATACTGTGTGTATATATATATATATATATATATATATCCTATGACTTAAATTGTTTCAAACTCCGTGCTTCCAGACATTTTGGCTCGAACGTTCCTTTATTTTGGCCCTGTCACTCTTTTAACTCCGGAAAAGGCACGCGTCACAGGCAGTTTTGCCTTTTGTCTCCCTCATCCACATAGAACAAACAAAATATATATATATATATATACTGTATATACAGTATATACAGTATATAATATATATATATATATATATATATATATATATATATATATATATATATATATATATATATATATATATATATAGATATATATATATATATATATATACAGTATATATATATATATATATATATGTATATATATATATATATATATATATATATATATATATATATATATATATATATTTAGTCATCTTATTAATATATTTGTTTTAATTTTTATAGTTATATGATCCGCTAACCATTTCAAGATACGATGATGCATTTCTTCTCTGTTTACTGGCAAGTATTAGACGATTTTATTCAGGTTAAGAAGAGTATAATAAAGTAGAGGGATATTTGAGATAGTGTTTTACCTTTTAATTCCCACAGATCCTTCCTAGGCTGTATGAAAGCGTCTAATAATAGCCAGAATACACTGTCAAAATACGTTATAATCCCCAAGGGGTTAACTGCTACACATCCTTCCTATAAAAAAGTATAGGCAATCGCCCAATGATATCTAGAACAATAGAAATGAAGGAGTTGCCCTTTTGAAATGTAGGATTCTTGGCTATAGGGGGGAGGGGGGGGGGTTGATTTGCTCCCTAAATCTCTATCAAGCTTGAATAATACCCCCAAGGACACGCCCCCCACCCCCACCACCACCACCACCCCCACCACCACCACCAGCAGCACCTTTTGAGATATATTTGATCATCTTTAGGTAGAAAATGTCCCGACCGAAGACCGGCTCCTCCTAAATTATAATTTGGCAATTTGAATTAAATGGCGTGAAAGGTCTTATTATTGACAAAGAAAAGGGTATAAAGGTCTTAAAATCACTAAACTAATGAGGCGAACATCTTAACATCTCAAAGTGGTGATGGGCTGGTCTATCAGAGTGAGAACTGAGCGATCTCTGCCATACCCATAGCTTACTCTGACTGTTCCTTTTACTTATATATCTTCTAGATCTCAAGTGACGGCGTCTCTTCCGTGGATTGACCTCCCAATCTACCAAGATTGGAAGCCAAAGCGTCACATTTTCCTTTGCCCCTCAACTTTTTCTTCATAATTGCTGAGGGGCACAGGGCCCTGGGTGGGGCTTTGGTTTCCTGGGCGTTTCCGCACCCTCCTCAGCTCCCCGCCATGGAGTGGCTTCGGTCACCCAGGCTTTGTTGTGGTCGGCAGGGAGGTTTCTGTGGGGGTGCTCGGTTATGGCCTTGGCCTTGCTCGGGGCCTTGGGGCTGTTCGGCCAGGCAGCTTGGGGAACAACAACAACAAACAACAACAACATATCAAAGCTATAATAGGGCTAAACATGACAGAGAAGGGAGTCTATAAAATATCAAAAGCCACCCGTTAAATTAAAATGTAAAACTTGCAAACTAAACAAACCAAAATTGGGACAAGGACAATATAAAGTCAAACTAAATTATCAAAATCGCTATGTGGAAGCAACGCTTACTAAAATGAAATCTATGAAATAAAAGAACACAATCCACCACATAGGGTGTACATTACTACATGAGCAAGTTAATCTGTTTCCCAAGCAAACTAATCGCACACATAACAACTCACTATCGCCACGTGACGTTCAAGGAATTCAATCATTATTGCTTCTTGTTTACTTAACTATGGTGTTAAGTTATCAATAATGTGTTGCCGGATTGGATCCTTCACAATTGTTCTCTCTCTCTCTCTCTCTCTCTCTCTCTCTCTCTCTCTCTCTCTCTCTCTCTCTCTCTCTCTCTCTCTCTCTCTCTCTCTCTCTCTCTCTCTCTCTCTCTCTCTCTCTCTCTCTCTCTCTCTCTCTCTCTCTCTCTCTCTCTCTCTCACTTCTTTGTTCTCTTGTTCTAAGCATAATACCTACAGTACTATAGGCTACACGTTTCATAAAATATAAAGTGTCACTTATCCACGTGATTCTGTTATAAAAACCTACATTTATTGTTTACAGTTTAAAGTTACAATTGACATTAAGGGGAGATGGGCCGTTTTTCTGGTCCCCCTTCTTCCTCATGTTTAGCCCCATTAGTTTGTCGATTTCAAGACCTTTCGCTCCATATCTTTGTCAATATTAAGACCTTTCGTGCTATTTAGGTGTCGATTTCTTTCCTGGCGAACGATGGTGAGCCTGTAATTTTGGAAGAACCAGCCTTCGGCCGGGACATTATTCTACCGAAAAATGTACAAATTAATCTAGAAGGGGGATCTAAAGGATGTTTTTTTTAAGTTTGATGGAGGTCTAGGGAGAAAACTAAAAAATATATAATACATACATATAAAATAATCGACCAAAAAAATATACCCTTCCTCCTTAAGTAAGCATAGTATAGTATGTACAGTTCGCAGCATATATAAAGTTACACCAGTTCAAACCTTTGTACCTTTAAAACTAAGTTCTCAAGAATCTGAGCTATAATAATAAATTGTATTGTCTTGTTTGCGTGATACTGATTCCAATGGGTGCGTAATTACAAATGACTGTACACATGTGCGAGGACATTTACACGGTGATTTGCAGTAGTGGTATGGTAAGTGTCCCACGCCACCTGTGGTCCTCCATCTTCATCTGTTGAGTGGACAGCTCATGATCATATGTAGCCTCTGTGAAATGGTTCTACTTGTGGGAGGCCATAGCCTAAGCCTTAGTCTAGTCTCCGAAGATTATGGTGGCACTAGACAATAGTGTCAGAGTGTCATACTCTAAATAAGGGTTTATCTGGGACTTATAGAGCCGTAGCATTCCTTGTTTGTCGAGGAATAATGTTATCCCATGCAGTTTTAAGGGTGATATTCCTTAGGTCCTGGTCAATGCATAGCTCACACCACACATTCACTCCAAAAATGTTGATGTGGTCTTGAAGTCTTAGGGTGCCACCTCTCCCATGAGTCCTTGTGAGGCATCAAAGGACTAAGAAGCTACCACAGCCTGGCTCTTCGTAGCAAAGTTCACCTACCAACACGATTCCAACTCCTTGAGCAGGAGTAGTTACTGATTGCTCTCAGCAACAACATACCGACAACCCTGATGGTGGTATGATCGGGAGAGTGTACAGTCATGAGCATAGGCAAAGACAGTTTGAAAGTGCTGGAGGAGGTCATCCACATAGAGGTTCCAAAGTATTGGGCCCAGCTTAGATCCCTGTTGAACTGAGGCCTCAATGAGGAGAGGTGTGACAATGACCTGGAAGGTTTTTCCCTAGATATAATTAACCAGTAGCAATAGGAGACTTCCCTGGATACTCGTGGCACATAGCTTCTCTAGCAAGTCCGCATACCACACACAGTCGAATGCTCCTGCTATGTCAAGGGCTGTGACAATGGTGTACAGACCATTGTCTAGGGTATCCTGTAATTCCTTGGAGAGGAGTAAATGGAGGGGTGAGGTGGACCAATCAAACCTGAAGCTAAACTGTTGATCTGAGGGGATGTGGTCCTCAACCAGGTTGCTACACATGACTTCTGCCTCTATCCTCTCAAACAACTTGCCTTCCACAAAGAGCAGGGATTATGAGCATGTAGTTCTTATGGTCAGACCTGCAATTCTTCTTGTGAACAGAGACCATTCAGGCCCCTTGCCATACAGAGGGTCAGGTTTATTCCCCTAGGGAGGCTGTGCACACCTCTGGAAGAGGTCCAAACAGCTAACTGGTGAAGTATTGCAGAAGTCGTGGACTGATGTCATCAGGACCAGTGGCTTCCTAACATCTATCCCTCTCAGCAGATGTGATTGACCTTCTCTGGTGACACATCATCATAGTCACAGTCTGGTCATATTTTTGCTCCACCTGTGGTGGGAACTCTTAAGGATAGTTGACAACCATCTTTGTGGAGAATAGGTCTGCCATCAGTTCAGCTTTATCTCTGCTGCTGGTGGTCATTGTAGTATTCTGCATATGGAGAGTAGGGATGGTGGTTGGCTCTTTGGCTTTCATTTCCGGTACTATGGTCCAGCAAGTCTTGCTGCCACCCATAGCCCACTAAATTTCCTCCTGACATAATGTTCCCACTTATGTATGGCCCATTTGCTAGTGGCCACCATCTGTCTGCTTGCAGCCCGGTAAAAGCTAATATTCTGGCAATTTTGGCTCCTCTTGCAGTGCAGCCCCACAGGATACTTCCTCTCAGCTGCAAAAAGGCAGCGATAGCTGAACCAAGGCTGGTCAGAAGGCCTCTCAGTCTGTATGTCTGCTTGTCTATGTCTGACTGTTCTTGTATAACTCTCTCTTTCTTGATTTGCCTCTCTGTATGCTGTCTCTCTCTCTCTCTCTTCCCACACACACAGAAGCTCACCCTTCCGCCCACCCTTCCCTTTCCCCAGCTTAAATCTTATTGCGGAAAGATAAAACAGTTTTTGGAGTACCAGAGACGAGAGAGTGAGATGGAGGGGGGAGGGTGGGGGGGGGGGGGGGAATTTGATTGAGCGTGGCCGTATTGGGTATAATTGAACCCCTTTGACGCCGCCCCTGGAGCTGTGTGTGGGTCTTAATTACTAGGGGGGCTGTGTGTCATTTGCTTGTGCTTGCTCGGGTGCTTTCTCTGTCACTGGCTCTCACTCTTTTTGGTGGGGGAGAGACTGGCTGACTATGGCTGTCTCTTTTTTGCTCTTGACAGTCTCTCTTTCAGGCTGGCTGTCTGTTACTCGAATATGGTATTTTTATGTTCGTGCGTATATATATATATATATATACCGGAATATATATATATTTATATATATATATATATATATATATATATATAGCCTATGTACAGTATATATATACCGGTATATAGATATACCTGTATATATATATATATATATATCGAGTTTGTTACTATTGCAGTATATTCATAATGTATATCATTATATTTTTCAATATATTTATCAGTCTATCTATCTACATAACAGTTCATCATTTGATCTACCTATCTATCTGTTGATCACTCATTTCCCTCCTCTGACTCTTTCTCATTCCCTCATTCCTTTCATTCTCACCATTCAGTCTCTCCTCCCCTCATCTCTCTCTCTCTCTCTCTCTCTTTCGCTCTCACTCTTTCTCTTTCACTCTTGCATATTTCTCTGAACTGATTTGTATATATCTGTGTTCATACTTGTATGTTATTTCCTTTTGCTCCCACATGCTTCCTGATTTTTGCACTTAACGCTATCTACTCCGAAGTTTTTGGGGTTCTTATATTATTTTGTTTCATTATTTTTAGGGTTTGCTTGTTTTTTTAAATTTCGAGCAAAGTATTTAGTTTGTCTCCTAGGCTAACAGACACACTTTCCCAGACTTCCTTCAAATTAATAAAAACATTCACAACCAGACCTCCTGCAAGCTAAACTTGTTTATTTTTCGATATAAAGATGTCTCAATCGATGGCCGATTTCTTCTAAGTTTCTCGTGCTATCTACCCATCGCAATCTTCCACAAGATTATCAATTACTCTTCAGCAATACACAAATCAACTCTTCATCTTTTCTCAATATTCTTGGTGTATCTTTTTCATCCAACGTTTCTTGGAAAGATCATGTTACCAGTCTTGCTAAAACAGTTTCCCAGAAGTTAGGTGTGCTCATCCGTCTCCGTGGGTTCTTCACGCCTGCACAGCTTCTTGCTCTGTATAGGGGCTCAGTGCGCCCATGTATCGAGTATTGTTCACATGTGTGGGGAGGTACCACTCATACCGAACTTCTCGAAAGGGTAGAGTCAAAAGTATTTTGTCTTATCATATCACCTCCTCTTATGGCCTCCTCACACATTCACGACTTGGACGGTGACATGGCACGTATTGAGTTTGGCTAAAAAGTCGGGGAAATGGAGCACGACAAATTAAGATAAGAGGCCCTCACGAGGCCATCTCGTACCTAGAACGAGCATGCATGTACTGAAACCGAAGACAGAACGTACCCAATACGAGGCATCGCGACTTCACTCAGAGATGTGGGCGATGCCAGCTCGAAGCATGAGACACTAACAAGAAAAAAAAAAAACATTACAACGTACCTACAACGTAACCCGTACGTGTCGAACAGGGTACATGCTGATTACGTCTAGATATCATGACAAGAGCACGGCCCAATATAAAAAGGAGGGACCCACACCTGGATTTCAGTGGTGCCACCTCTTCGTAGTGTGTGCCGCGTCACGTGCTCGTGTGCATTGGTTTCTTCACTTGTCTGGATGGTTTTGCCATGTACGTTCTGTGTATGTACTGTGTACTGTGTGTGTACGTACTAATTTCGTGAAACGCTGTCATATGTAGTCACTGGGTCAAGAAATGTTGGTGTGATATCTGGATATAGTCTGAGTGGGTACGTAGTGTTTGGTCTGGCTACGTGAAGCTACGTGATGACTATGACTATCGAGCTGGTCTCTCTCACAAGCCGTAAAAAAATGTCTTGTGGTGATGTTGCGCGACTTCCAACGACATCCCGCAACGTCACCTAGACGCCACACAGTATGAAATAATTCAGTACGTACTTACAGCGACATGCAAAGACAAAAAGTCAGGTCACGACTCAGCACAAGATTTTATTGTCGACACTCAAATGTCGCGGTCTTCGACGATATCACGCGAGACTGCCAGACATGGAAAGAGACGTCGCATATTTAATTACGACCTCATCGACCTCATCACGAGACAAAAGTCGGGCCATGTTTCCGTTCAAATCGTGAATGTGGGAGGGGGCCTTTACTAATCCCCTACGATCTCTCCCTACACACCGCAATGTTGCATCTCTCTCACTCTTCTACTACTATAATTATCAGTGTTCTTCAGAGCTTTCTCAGTGCATTCTCCTCCCATACGGAGAGTTGAGGGCACCCGCCTTTCAACACACTCTCAGGCCTATGCTGTTCAACTCTATAACCCAAGACTGAGCCGATTTTACCAGTCATTCTTTTACTCAACAAGCAAGCTTTGGAACTCTCTCCCTCAATCTGTTTTTACCATTTCCTATGAATTAAACTGCTTCAAGCTATGTGTCTAGACATTTCGAATTTAACGTACCTTGAATATTACTCTGTCATTCTTTCAGTTTCGCGGGAGACACTTGTTACAGGCAGCTTTGCCTTTTGTCTCCTTCATTCACATAGAAACAAAAGCGAAAAGCGGCTGTACAATCTCCAACACAAGCAGCTGGTACAGTACACTACTATATGTTAAGGTTAAGAGAGAAAACATTAGTTAAAAACAAACATTTCCACTATCTGGTCCGACTTCTGGGTTAGTATGATAGTGATTATTTATATATTATTTAGTTTTGAGGATTTTGCTTGCTTTTCCTATTTTCGAGCAATATATTATAGTTTGTCCAATAGACTAACTATAACCCCTTCCCAGACTTCCTTTAAGGGGGGATGGGCCGCTCTTCTGGACCACTTTCTCCCTCATGTTTAGCTCCATTAGTTGTCAGATGTTAAGATGTTTGCTCCTTTAGTTAGTCGATTTTAAGACCTTTCGCCCCATTTCTTCGTCAATATTTAGACCTTTCGTGCTATTTAGGTGTCGATTTTTTCCCTGGCGAACGATAGTGAGCTTGTAATGTCGGAAGAACCGGCCTTCGGCCGGAATTTTTTTCTACCGAAAAAATTACAAATTAATCTAGAAGGGGGATCTAATGGATGTTTTTTTTTTTTTTAATTTGATTGAGGTCTAGGGAGGAAATTAGAAAAACAATGAATACATGCAAAAATCGCCCAAAAAGTGAACCGTCTCCCCGTAAACTAAATAGTCCACCCAAACCCCATTCAAGCTAAATTTGTAAATTTTTCGATTGAAGTACGTCCCAGTCAAAGGCCGATTTTTTCTAAGGTAAAGGCTCGATATCGCTCGCCCAGAAGAAAAAAAACGGCACTTGAATGGGGTGAAGCATTGTATTTTCGCCGAACTGTTGGGTTGAAACGCCTTAAAATCTTAAAAAGTCTTGAATACTAATGGAGCGAAACAGGGGAGCCCCAAAAAGACCCCCCTCGGTAAAAAGGGTTAACAAGCTGTACGGTACGTGTTTGAAGGTAATGTTGCAAGCTATTACGTCAGGTTATCGGAAACGTTCAATACACTTTATTCTGGCAACTTTTTTTATCCACAACTGTATTCCATTCTGGCAATATTTGAAGACATTTTACACTGGTTTCGACAACTAAACTGAGTATATTCCAAAAACGGGGAAAAACGTGTAAATTGAGGAATACGCACGAGCTTGACGAGAGAGAGAAACTTCAACTGGCTCTTTCTTCTCTCTCTCTCTCTCTCTCTCTCTCTCTCTCTCTCTCTCTCTCTCTCTCTCTCTCTCGCCAGCACCAGCAGTCGATAACGAGGGGTATATTTCCTTCCCAGACGCCGACCTTTAACCCTTTCAGTACCGGTGCCGTCTTTCTAAGTTTATTTTGGCTACTATAAGACGATTGTATTCAGTTTAAAAAGGGCCTCCAGCAATTAACAGGCTTCGAACTATATCACCTAACCCTTTATACTACGACTGATCCTTCTTTAATGGCACAAAGTCGTTTAAATAGCTAGAATATAGTCAAGAAGACGGTACAGAAGGGGTTAATTATATATATGTTTCCATATAGAGTGTACGAAATGCCAGATCTAGACGGATTAAGGGGATAGTGGCTATTTTTGGGTCTATCAATTTACATATTCATATATTTTGTTTGTTTCATCGCTAGACCTCCATCAAGCTTTAAAAACACCCCTTAGATCCCCCTTCAAGATAAATTTGTAATTGTTTTGGTAGAAGAATGTCCCGGCCAGAAGAAGGGGGACCAGATAAACGATCCATCTCACCTTAGGGAAAATCACGGTTTCCTCGGCGAGTTGGGGGACTTTTCGATATCAGGTATAGGAATTTTGGGGTGTCGCTGAGAGCCTGGAGAAATAGTTAGGTGTTTAGTGGTTGCTTATGGTGTGTGTGTGTGTGTGTGTGTTTCGTGGTTGATTCTCATGTGTGTGTTTAGTGGTTGATTCTTGATTGTGTGTGTGTGTGTAGACACCTTTTGTGTGATGATATTTTTCCTTAGGTCTATTATTGTCGGGTTAAATAGATTATGGTTAAGATACAAAGAAGCAAATTAATACTACGAAATACCAACTAAGCCAAGCACCCCCCCCCCCCCCTCCTGCCTACTTCCCCCCCCCCCCCTTCTCTCTCTCTCTCTCTCTCTGGAGCCTTCTTCTTTGCTATCCATTCCTACCACTTTCTCTTTTTATCAGGTTTGCTATCTCTACTACAATTAAATCCTGACCATCTCGCTGGAAGTGTAAGGTCTGTGCGTGTGCCCAGTGTAACTCTCTCTCTCTCTCTCTCTCTCTCTCTCTCTCTCTTTCCCAGATATACGAAAGATCACGTATAATTGCATTATGTTACTAACCCATCTGTCCCCTATTAACTTCCTAATCCTGCCACGGACATTAGCTCCAAGGCAGTAGTTCCCTTTCCAATTTTCCCTTACTCACTCTAAACCACTGTTTGGACACTTGATCCTCAGTTTTTGGAGGACAAACAGCCTAGAGGGGTCACTAGACATGTTGTTGCTTAAATTCCTTTGTACTCTCTCGCTCTCTCTCTCTCTCTCTCTCTCTCTCTCTCTCTCTCTCTCTCTCTCTCTCTCTCTCTCTCTCTCTCTCAGACTTCGCACCTCGCTACCGCCAGACGCTGCAGACGCTCTGTCAACGCTCTCACGATATCGATCATAATTTGTGTATTAACTACTCATCCTCTTCATTCTTGTGCATGAAAGGTGGTTAAGAGCACGTTTAACCATCCTGTAGCTTAGTAAGTAACACTGCACGATATTTCGCTGTGTATTGACTGATAAACTTTGTGTTTATCACAAGACTCCTGCTCGGACAGGGCGCCACTAGCGCCATCTGTTGTTTTGTTTTGTTTTGTTTGTAAACAAACGCTCTCTTCTTATTTGATATAAAATCGTAGCCCCTAATTATACCCATTACCTACTGTAGTAAGTATCAATTTAACTGCCTTGTATGTAAGTAAAGCTTTGCATATTAATTTGCTAATAAACAATATTGTGTACTAACTAACCTGCCTACAGGAACGAACGCCGACGCCATTTTGTAAACAAACTTTTTTTTGGGGGGGATTATACATATTAAATTCCAGCCAATTTTGTAGTAAATTTAAGTGCATTCATTTATCTTTTCGCCCTAGATATATTCTTGACTTTTTCTCCTCAGAGTGATTTTACTTTAAGCTAAGGGTGGTATTTGTACAAACTAACCTAGCCTACCCAACCTGCCAAGCTTTTAACCTAATCCAAACCTAGCCTAGCCTATAGCCAGCCAATCTGTTGTTCTTATTAACTCTAGTAGATATTGTATTTAGTATCCTACTGTAGCTATATATATCTGTAATTTTAGTTGTTGCTTGCACGATCTTGTAGTAACCTTTGACTGATACATTTGTTTTGTTTTATCTAAAAAGAGTAGACTACTGCTTTACTAGGCTACAGTGACACCAGGGCCATCTGTTGATACAGTATATTAACCCCTTGTGTGCAGTCACACTTTATTTTTATATAATCTCTATTTGGTGAATTGTATATTTAGTTACATATTCTGTTATATATATATATTTGTTTAAGGTTAGGTTATCACAACTGGTAGCCTAATTCTGCGTATCTCAAATTTTTTGTTTTCGGTTAGGCTATCACCCCTGATAACCTATTGTTGTGTATTTCAACATATTTGTTTTCGGTTGAAGTGATTGAAGTGTTTCTAAAGTGAGTGAAGTGTTTTAAAGTGAGTTAAGTGTTTTAAAGTGAGTTATGTGTTTTAAAGTGAGTGACGTGATCTGAAGAAACTGACTGTTACCATGCCTCGCACTTGTACGAACTGCGCCGGTAGGTTTGGTGAGTCTGTGTTTGTTACTGTCGATCTTCAAGTCTGCCGTCTCTGCCAGCAACGAGAGAATTTGACAGTGAAATTAGATGAAGCCTACAACAAGATCAACGTCCTCACCATGAAGCTGGAATCACTCCAAGAGTTTGTAACACTCAACATTGGAGTACCACAAACTTCAATTGTCACCGCAACTCCAGCAGCCACCAACGCCCCAACGTCAACTGCCAACAATTCAACGCCTGCAGTAGCCATTTCATCTGATGGTTCCGATACTCAAGAAACAAATAGTAACTCTCTTCCCTCTCAAGACAACTTCCGTGTCGTGAGGAACAACGTTTGCCCCAAGACCAGGAAACCCATACCGATTACCGAGTGTCAAAACCGCTTCCAGATACTCGCAGACTCAGATGACGAAGCGGAAATAGAAGAAGTCCGGCTCGTGGGAGACTCGATGATACGTGGTCAGCTCACAGAGTTTTGCGCCAGAGCACCTAAGACCAGGAAGCGTTTTTGTATCCCTGGTGGTGGTGTGGACGACGTAGTTGCTGCAGTTGACGAAGTATCTAAGCTGGCCCCTGCTAATACAATGTACGTCATCCACGTTGGATCCAACGATGTACAGCGAACCCGGTCGGAAGATTTGCTTTTAAAGTACCAGCAGCTGATCAAGTCGTTTAAGGAGAAGTCATCAAGGATCATCGTCTCAGGAATCGTCCCCCGGCTTGGTGTAGAGAGCCGATTTTACAACATAGCCACCAGCACAAATCGTTGTCTAGCAAACCTCTGCAGGAAGGAAAACGTGGGATTCGTCGACACCTGGGACAATTTCTACTACGATGACTATTTGTTTTCGGACGATGGAGTTCATCTGAACCAGGTGGGAGCAGCACGTTTTGGGCGTCTTCTCAACGATGCGGTGAAGGATTTCCGGAGAAGAAATCGACTCAGCACAGTACAACCAGGAAGGAGGACCGAAGACAGCGAGGGCGGCAACCTGCGAAGGAATTAAATGCTAATCTGTCAAGAACCGCGAATTTGGATAAAGCTCCACCAACACGACTCAAATTCAAAACTGCCAGGGATAACGACCGAGGACCGATGTCAGCCATGAATGTAAATGTAGATCCGACCAGAACCAAAAATTTGATTAAAGAACGTTCTGTGAGTTCTAAAACCGCAACTTTAAAGGTTTTCTATGCAAACGCTCGTAGCATACGCAATAAATTTTCAGATTTAGAGGAACTAGTATTTACTGAAAATTATGATGTGATTGGTATAACAGAATCTTGGCTCAATACAGTAGATAGAGACTTTTTAGCAGAGTATTCACTTCCCGGTTATGTAATGTTTGAGAAAAGCCGAATAAATAAAAATGGAGGTGGCGTTCTATTTTATATCAAAGAAAGTCTTAACCCGACCCTCTTGTCAAAACCTCAAATTGTGAACGTCGACACATCTTTTGTGCTAATAAAGAATAATAAAGGTACAAAAATAATACTTGCATTAATATACAGACCTCCAGCTCAATCAGTGCAAACTGACCGAGAAATTTATGAACAAATTGCAGATGTAAGTAACTCACAAGATACCGTATTTTTTGGCGACATTAATTTACCTGTGACTAAGTGGGGCGATACTCTTACTTCACACTCCGGACATGACTTGTATACAAACTTGCAAGAGAGTTCGCTTTATCAATTTGTTCGAACACCGACCCGTGGTAATAACGTTCTTGACATTGTACTTGCAACAAAAGAAGAATTAATAGAGAATTTGAAAGTTGGTGATGAATTCAGTAACAGCGACCATCGTACGATAACTTTCACTTTAAACTTTACTAGTAACGAACCAAATAGTAGCATCGAAAAAGTCCCTAATTTCAAGAAAGCAAACTTTCATAAACTTAGAGCTATGTTTAAAGAAACTGACTGGAGCTTTTTAATTAACAATAACAACATAAATACATCTTGGAAGTTATTCGAAACCACTTACCTAAAAGCAGTGCAAGACTGCATACCATCGAAAATACGGCGTCCAAGCCATAATAATAAGCCCAAATGGTGGAATAAAGATATTTCAAACTGTCTGCTTGCTAAAAAATTTACTAATGATAGATTAAAATCCTCACAAAATGACGAAGAACGGGTGAAATTTGTAGAGCTACGACGCAAAGCCAAAAAGTTAATTAAGCAAAGTAAAAAGACCCTAGAGTTACATATTGCGAATCAAAGTAAAACAAACCCGAAAGAATTCTATAGTTATATCAGAAAGAAAAAAGTATTTACTTCAACTGTTGGACCGTTAGTCGATGAAAATGGAGAATACACCAAAGACGAAGTACAAATGAGTAATGCCCTCAATACCTTCTTTGCATCAGTTTTTAAAACAGAAGACCTCAGTGATATCCCTACACCGTCGCCGTTTCAGGTTGATAATTCAGATGTTCTAAGCAATATCACCGTTACAGAGAGAGAAGTATTGAATTGTTTAGATAAACTCAAGGTAAATAAAACGCCTGGACCTGATACAATCTCGCCTAGAGTTCTAAAGGAAGCTAAGGATGAGCTCTCCAAACCACTGACATTACTATTCAATAAATCCTTGCAGTCTGGAACTATGCCTGATCAGTGGAAGATAGCCAACGTAACACCGATATTAAAAAAAAGGCAGCAAATCCCTACCCAGTAACTATCGTCCAATTAGCTTAACCTCGGTTGTATGTAAAATGCTAGAAACACTCATAAGAGACAGACTCGTAAATCACTTAGAGGAAAATAACATACTTAAAGATACTCAACACGGCTTTCGTAAAAAACGTTCCTGTTTAACAAACCTCTTAGACTTCTTCCACGATATCCTCAACCTCTACGATGAGAGTAAAGCTGTAGATATTATATACCTTGATTTTCAAAAGGCCTTTGACAAAGTTCCCCACAAACGTTTACTGCTAAAACTAAAAGCGCATGGAATACAAGACGGTGTGTTGAAATGGATAGAAAATTGGCTCAGCGACAGAAAGCAAAGAGTAGTCATAAACGGTAAGGCATCTAAATGGACCAATGTAAGTAGCGGGTTACCCCAGGGATCGGTACTAGGACCAATTATCTTTATAATTTACATTAACGACATAGATGAGGGTCTCACCTGTACAATCTCAAAATTTGCTGACGATACAAAAATTGCAAATAGCGTACTCTCAAAAGATCAAGTTGACGATATGCAACACAATCTAGATAAATTGTCACATTGGGCCCAAATTTGGCAAATGAGTTTCAATGCGGATAAATGTAAAGTACTACATATCGTATACCTAAATGAGAAAGCAAACTATTCGATGAATGGCACTCAGCTTACGAATGTAAATAGAGAAACCGATCTGGGAGTAACAATATCGAGTAACCTAAAAACCGAGTCAACAATGTTCAGAAGTTGTTAAGAAGGCAAACAAAATAATTGGCTTTACAGGCAGGTCATTTGAGCATAAATCCAAAGACGTTATCCTAACCCTTTACAATTCCTTAGTCCGCCCTCTTCTGGAATACTGCGTTCAATGCTGGTGCCCTTATTACCAAAAAGACATAAACAAGCTAGAACGAGTTCAACGTAGAGTTACCAAAATGATACCTAGCCTAAAGAACAAACCATACGAAGAGCGTCTTAGAGAATTAAATATATTTCCTTTAACCAAGCGCAGATTAAGAGGTGACTTAATTCAAGTGTTCAAAATCATCAAAGGCATCGACAATATGAACTGTAGTAAGTACTTCACTATCGACCAATCTAATTACTCGCGGGGAAACGGTTGCAAAATTATTGGTAAATCTTTTAACTCACACGAATCTAAGAATTTCTTGTTCAATCGAGTTGTCAACTTGTGGAATGGGCTTCACCGAGACGTTATAGACTGCAGCACCGTTGATTCATTTAAACTCCGCCTAGACAAATATCTCGCATCAAACCCGCGACTGACTGCGTTTGTAAATGAATAACTTTATTTTATCCTCCCCTCAGTTACTAACCCATATGTCCCCTACTAACTTCCTAGTCCTGCCACGGACATTAGTTCCAGGGCAGTAGTTCCCTTTCCAATGTTCCCTTACCCACTCTAAACCACTGTTTGGACACTTGATCCTCAGTGTTTTGGAGGACAAGCAGCCTAGAAGGGTCTCTAGATCTGTTGTTGCTTGATTTCCTTTGTACTCCTTTGTACTCTCTCTCTCTCTCATGTATTTACCTATACTAATTGACCCTGCCTTCCAATACTCGACTATCGGGAAAAACTCGGATAAAAAATTGGGTGGTGGGTACTTCTTTATTATGCTCTTTATATATTTATTAATTTACATCTATTGCAAACATACTTCCTTTTATAATTTACATTACTTATTTTTTTCTTCAGAAATGTTGGTATTCTTTTATGAACAACACTTCCACTCATATACCTCTTAACACCATCCTTCCTTGTAACTCTCAGTCTGCCTCTCCCTCTCCCTCTCTGAGTATCTTTCCTCCAAAACTCTTCCCTTCCTCGTCCTCCACCTCCTCTGCCCACCTCCTCCTCCTCCTCCTCCCCTTATGCTCTTTTACTCCTCCTCCTCCTCCTCCTCCTCTCTCCCCCCACTCCTTTTGATCATTAGAGCCACACAAATAATTATTGAATTTCTACTTCCCCCAAAATTCCAGGAACCACTTTGAACGTCTATGAAATATTAGGCATAAAGGGATCGATAGGTGGAGAGAGAGAGAGAGAGAGAGAGAGAGAGAGAGAGAGAGAGAGAGAGAGAGAGAGAGAGAGAGAGAGAGAGAGAGAGAGAGAGAGAGAAAGAGAGAGAGAGAGAGAGAGAGAGCGAGCGAGAGAAGAGCTACAAAGGGATCAAACCTCCCCAATTAAGGAAAGTGGATGAAAAGGATAGTAATGCTTGAAAGAGAGAGAGAGAGAGTAATAATAATAATAATAATAATAATAATAAACGGTTTATTAAAGAATGGCAGCCTCATGAGCTGAAAATACACATTTTACAATTTAGTGGATGAACATGAGATGTACAGATATGAAAATGGTAAGCTCAGTTTACAATGTGTGAGTATAATATACTTTACATTAAAAAAAAAATTAATACAATAATTATGCTAGTGTAAAATACAAATTATCATAAATTAACCATGAGAGTAAGTGATTTACAGTGCATATACAGTACACATTTATTTTACTTATATATATACAGAACATACATATATACACATACGTACACACATACATACGCATGTATATACATACATATATAAGAACATAAGAACATGCAGTAAGTGTGCACATGCCCGTATACATAAACGCTCACGTATGTGTGTGTGTGTGTGTGTGAGTGAGAGAGAAAAGGGCCAAACAAAGGTCGCCAAATTGAATATAAATCCTGCCCAGATGGAATCTAAACCGGCACCCAGACACGCCACAAAATTCCCAGATTCCTATTGTGATCCCATTTATTTCCGCGACTCCAACCGAAAAATCTATAATAAATATAGACAGACAGTATATATATATATATATATATATATATATATATACTGTATATATGTATATATATATATATATATATACAGTATATAACACCATGGAAATGTTGGTGTCGTTTTCTTTTTCTACCAAAAAGGGTACAAATATATCACGAAAGGGGATCTTGGAGGTATTTGTTAAAGCTTGATAAATAGATATTTTGACAAGACAATATAAATAAATCCAATTCTTCCCATAAGTGAACTGCCTCAACTGTTCCCCTCTGAATCAACAATCATTCAATTCCCCAGTGTTCGCTAATGATATACAGTACAAGGTACTTTGGAAACAACAAAAATTACTCGATATTTAATTGGACTGGTTGTGCAATGAGGGGGCTGTAGGCTTGGGGGGTTACAGAGAGAGAGAGAGAGAGAGAGAGAGAGAGAGAGAGAGAGAGAGAGAGAGAGAGAGAGAGAGAAATAGGTAGAGGTACAGTACAATTAGTTAGAGAACTATAGCTCTATTTTTGTATCTGCTATTATTATATCTGCTACGATATACCAATACCCTCATCTATCAATGACGTATTTTTCTTTAGTACTAATATAAATATTACTTCTCAATTACTATTGCATTAACACTAAAAATATGGTCTTACCCCTTCCCCATTCTTGAGTAAGCCATTTGTATTAAAAAAAAACATTACTTGTTTTATTGTATGTCCAAAACATCTTAGTATGTTAGCATGTATCCTTCTTTATCATGTTGTTTCTTTAATTATATACAGTACTGTTACTACTACTGCAACACAAACAACAAAAACAATTACTACTACATTTGATTGTTATTTAATATTGTACATACATTATATTTTACAAACATCAAATATTACTTTATTGCTACTATTCTACTATATTACTACTTTACACCATGCAACTTCAATCCAGTCGCCTCCCTATTCGACCCTCTGCCACCGCTGCCTCGTAGTCCACGACTGCCACCGTCACTGGTTGTGGTACAGACAGTCTTGTTCCCCACAGTCATAGTAGTGCTGATCTGAGCAATGAGAGAGATAGACTGCACCTCATCTTGGCTACAAAGTGGCTCCTGGGCTGTTGCTTCTTCTCTGCGATGATCTCTGCAAGCCTTGAATAGAAGCACTGGGCCCTGGGCCCCATCCCTCCAGATGTGGTGGGGTAAAGCTGCCTTGTTTGATATTTAAAATCCATTCCCCATATGCCCTGACCATCTCTTATTCCTTCTTGTGTGCAGCATCAAGAGACAGCTCGATGTAGCTATGGGCCATTGGGTCAAATATTCTTATGTCAAAGAACGCTCACTGTGCACTTGTCCAAAAACCTCTTGCACTAATGTCCACTCGTGCTTCATTGGATGTGTTGGCCGTCCTGTGCTGCAAGATCTCTCCATCCAAAGGAATGAGTGATGGTTCGCGCACCACATCTCGACACACTTCCCTGAGCATGTTCGCCGTTACATCTCTTACTTCATCGTGCCTGATGCTGATGAATCCTTCCTTCTTACATGTCATGCAGTGGTCTGCATCGTTGTTGATTCCACAAACGCATCGATCGGGCAATGCTATACCTCAGTGCAATAGCATCATTAAATTCTTGTTTGTTGAGATCGAAGCCTTTTGCCTTGATTGGTAGTGTTGTCAGCCAATTTGAAGCACCCGTTTCTTGTGTTATTTGTATTTTTCTTGTCAGTCTCCAGGAAAGTTGTCCCATCAATTGTGCCAGGTCATTTTTCTGTGAGTTTTGCCTCTCTGACGTGATGGTCTCTCTGATGTTTTTGATGTCTGCCTGGTCCACTTCACCATCAGAATCTTGAGCTACGATACGGTCGGTGAGCGATCCTGTTATCTTTACCGAGTTCAGATATTCCGCTGTCGCCCTCCTCACCGGGTTGATGATTCCCAGCCCTCCCAACCTAGAAGGCAGTGCGAGCAACTCCCTCTCTGTATCACTCGGGGTGTGCGACTTGACCCACGCTGGAATGAGTTGTCTCTGATGGCATATTCCAGCGGTTGAAGTAATGCACTCGCGTTTGGAACGGTTCGCATCAAGTAGGTTCAGCGATGTTTGACCCCATATGTGAATGCCGAATACACAGCCTGTGGCTCCCTCTTTGCAATACTGGCCAGTTTTTCAATTTCTTTTACCCACTCCCTGACCTTCTCCTCTATGTATTGGTTCTTGAACTCTTCCATGCTGATCACCGCCCCAAGGTGAACTACTACTACTACTATTACTACTTCTACTACTACTACTACTACTACTACTACTACTACTACTACTACTACTTCTACTACTGCTGCTACTACTACTACTAATACTAATACTACTACTACTAACACTACTATTATTACCTTAATTATTATTCAACTGTAATGAATGTTTATATAATGTAGCATATATTGTGAAATAAAGGAATTTAATTGAATTGAATTAACTACCACAACTACCATACTATCTTACAATTTAATAGTATAAGTATCTAGCACTTCCTCACGTTTTCTAATCCTCAAAAGTTAAATTGTTGACGCCGTAAATAGGCTTAACTCTGCCACCCAGCCTAGATATAATACTCATTTAAATAATTCCTTTATTGCCCTTGAAGATGAATTTAAATGTCCCAGGAGGCTCGACCTGTTTAATTAGCACTTATCCAATTTGCTGAAGGTGGGTAGGGTATATTTGCTGAAGGTGGGTAGGGTATATTTGCTGAAGGTGGGTAGGGTATATTTGCTGAAGGTGGGTAGGGTATATTTATAACTATAGTTATATATTTATTTTAATGTTACTTTCCTCCCTAAACCCCAATCAATTTTAAATTTACACCCTCCCAAGACCCCCCTTCAAGATATATTTACACCCTCCCAAGACCCCCCTTCAAGATATATTTACACCCTCCCAAGACCCCCCTTCAAGATATATTTACACCCTCCCAAGACCCCCCTTCAATATACACCCTCCCAAGACCCCCCTTCAAGATATATTTACACCCTCCCAAGACCCCCCTTCAAGATATATTTACACCCTCCCAAGACCCCCCCTTCAAGATATATTTACACCCTCCCAAGACCCCCCCTTCAAGATATATTTACACCCTCCCAAGACCCCCCCTTCAAGATATATTTGTACATTTTTGTCATTAGTAAAATGTCCCGGCCGAAGGCCTGTTCACTCGCCAGGGAAAAAATCTGCACCTAAATGACATGAAAGGTCTTAACATTGACAACTAAATGGGGCGAATGGTCTTAAGATCGACACATACAAAAGGACAAACGTCTTAAAGTCTCAAAATTGGTTGGGCTGGCCATGAGGGAGAGGGGAGTCTAGAAAAAACAAATACCTCCCCTTAATTGATTGAAAAATGTAATATAATGTTCAGAACCTATATTTATCGGTTACATGTATTTTTGCTTTAATATTACAGTTCTCTTTACAGAGCCTAATTACCAGATTTGTGCTAACTAGAAGATGAATTAAGGAGAGTTTTTTTCTGGACCACCTTCTCCCTCATGTTTTGGTTCCATTAGATTTGAGATTTTAGGACGTATCTCTCTCTCTCTCTCTCTCTCTCTCTCTCTCTCTCTCTCTCTCTACTGCTAATACTAAAAGCGCATGAAATACAAGACGGTGTGTTGAAATGGTTAGAAAAGTGGCTCAGCGACAGAAAATGTAGAGTAATCATAAACGGTAAGGCATCTAAATGGACCAATGTAAGTAGCGGGTTACCCCAGGGATCGGTACTAGGGCCAATAAATGTAAAGTACTCCATATCGGAATCCGAAATAAGAAGCCAAACTATTCGATAAATGGCACCCAGCTAAGCCTAAGAGTGTAGACAGAGAAAATAATTTGGGAGTATCAATATCGATTAACCTAAAACCCAGTCAATAATGTTCAGAAGTTGTTGAGAAGGCAAACATAATAATTGGCTTTATAGGCAGGTAATTTGAAGTAATCTTAACTCTTTACAATTCCTTAGTCCGCCCTCTTCTGGAATATTGCGTTCAATCCTGGTGCCCTTACTACCAAAATAATATAGACTAGTTAGAACGAGTTCAACATAAGAGTTACCAAAATTATACCTAGCATAAAGAACAAACCATTCGAGGAGCGTCTTAGATGATTAAATATATTTCCTTTAACCCAGTGCAGATTAAGAGGCGACTTAATTCACGCATCCTACTGCCCCCACACCCGCCTGACTTTCCCCTGACGACCCCTCTAAATATTCTGGTCCAGGGCCTGTCACTCTTACTATCAACGTTTGCAATATTCGCGGCCTTTCCTCTAATTTTCACTCTGTTGAACACCACCTCTCCTCCCCCAAACCTGATCTTCTTTTCCTCACTGAAACCCAGGTGTCTGAGGCAACTGCCAGCAGCCCCTTCTCGGTATCCTCCTACTTTCTTTATCCTAGTTTTAAAGCCAAAAGCGGATGTTGTGCATACGTGCACAACAAACTCACTTGCTCTCGTGTTTCCGATTTCGACTCCTCTGAATTCTCAACTTTATGGCTCAAACTATCCTGTCATTCTCATACTAAATACTTCTGTGCTGTCTATCTTTTCCCTAACTCTACCGACTTTCCCAAATGTTTTGACTATCTAAGCTCTAAAGTGGAACACATTCTATCCATCTCTCCCTTCTCAGAAATCTCCATCTTAGGAGATTCCAACGTTCACCACCGCCAATGGCTCTCCTCTCTTACTACTGACCAACCTGGTGAACAAGCCTTCATCTTTTCTATCCTAAATTACCAAGAGCAGCTAGTCCAGCAACCCACCCATATCCCGGATTGCTTCGGAGATCGGCCCAACATTGTTGACTTATTTCTTAATTCTAACCCTTCTTCTTTTACTGTCAATCTTTTCTCTCCTTTGGGCTTCAATGACCATAAACTTATCTCCGTTACCTGTCCTATCTCTCCAGTACGGCCACCCGATCCTCCCAGCCGGCGGCGAATTTGGCACTTTGGTGCTGCCGCCTGGGAGGCTCTTCGGCAGTACTTCTTTGATTTCCCATGGAATTACTTCTGCTTCCGTGAACGGGGACCCTTGGAGAGTGCTGAACGCATTACCGAGGTAATCCTCTCGGGCATGGAAGCGTGCATTCCATTTTCTTTCTCTCAGTCTAATGCAAAAAAATCTTGGTATACTCCCGCTTGTTCTACTGCTGTCTGCAACAAGGAGGAAGCATTCAAACAGTACCGACACCTCATAAATCTAGAATCTCATTCTTCCTATATGTTTCTGCCCGGAATCAAGCCAAATCTGTTCTTCGACTTGCCAAGTACTCTTTCATCAATAATAAATGCACTGAACTATCCAACTCTAGCTCTTCCCAAGCTTTCTGGCATCTAGCCAAAAACCTTTCCAACAATTTTTCTTCCTCGTCTTTCCCTCCCCTTTTCCACTCTGATGGCACAACCATCACTTCTTTCTCTGACAAAGTTGAACTCTTCGCTCAAACTTTTGCTAGAAACTCCACTTTGGATGATTCCGGTGCTATTCCTCCCTCTCCACCCCCCTCTCTCCTACTTATGCCTAATATCCTAATCTCTTCTAAAGATGTACTTTCTACCCTCTCTGGGATTAATACTAAGAAGGTGTACGGTCCGTAAGGTGTTCCTCCTGTTGTACTTAAAAACTGTGCTTCCGTGCTGACCCCCTGCCTAGGCAAACTCTTTCGTCTCTGTCTCTCCTCTAACGTCTTCCCTTCATGCTGGAAGTTTGCTCTCATTCAACCTGTCCCAAAGTAGGGTGACCGCGCTCCAACTATCGTCCAATTGCTCTCATCTCTTGTATCTCTATAGTTTTTTATACTATTCTTGCTTCCAATTTTCTTAAGTATTTCTCTTCTCATAATCTGCTCTCAGATCACCAGTATGGCTTCCTCAAGGGTCACTCTACTGGTGATCTTCTTTCATATCTTCCTAACTCTTGGTCATCCTCATTTTGGGACATCGGTGAGGCCTTTTCTATTGCACTAGACATATCGAAGGCCTTCGATAGAGTCTGGCACAAATCTTTAATTTCTAAACTGCCCTCCTTCGGTTTCTATCCCCCCATCTGTGCCTTAGGCTCTAATTTCCTTTCCGGCCGTTCCATAGCTGCGGTTGTGGACGGCCATCACTCACTTCTCCATCTTATCAATTCCGGTGTTCCTCAGGGCTCTGTCCTATTTCCTATTCTCTTTCTAATTTTCATAAATTATCTTCTCAACTGTACCTCCAGTCCCATCCATTCATACGCAGACGATTTTACCTTACATACACTACTCAATTAGTTTTCCAGAACACCCCAGCCAGCAATCCCTCAAAGACAAACGTTATGAAGCCATAGAACACTTATCTTCTGATCTAACTACTATTTCCAATTGAGGTAGAGATAACCTTGTTGCCTTTAATGCTTCTAAAACCCAATTTCTCCATCTATCTACCCGTCTGGAACTCCCAGTGGACTATCCCTTTTTCTTCAGCAATACAAACATCAATCCTTCATCTTCTCTAAATATTCTTAGTGTCTCTTTTTCTTCAGCTCTCACTTGGAAGGACCATATTACCAGTCTTGCCAATGCAGCCTCCCAGAAGCTGGGTGTGCTCAACTGCCTCAGGGGGTTCTTTACCCCTTCACAGCTTCTTGCTCTGTATAGGGGCACAGTGCGTTCTTGTATTGAGTATTGTTCACATGTGCGGGGAGGATCCTCTCACACCGCACTTCTAGACAAAGTAGAAAGGAAGGCCTGTCGTATCATTAATTCCTGCCCACTCATCAACTCTCTGCAAACTCTCTCTTCGCCGCAATGCAATGTTGCATCTCTCTCGCTATTATATCGCTACTACAATAATCAGTGCTCCTGAGAGCTCTTCCAGTGTATACCACCTCCTCTACGTAGGGTACGTGGTACCCGTCTTGCAACACTATCCCACCCCTACTCTGTGCAACTCTCCAACCCAAGAGTGAAACTTTGCTCTCAGACTTGCTTCTATTCAACAACTGAGCTCTGGAACTCTCTCCCAGAATCAGTCTTTCCCTCCTTCTATAACTTAAATTGCTTCAAACTCCATGTGTCCAGGCATTTTGACTCGAACGTCCCTTGATTTTGGCCCTGTCACTCTTTCAAATATGGGGGAGGCACTCGCTACAGGCATTTCTGCCTTTTGTCTCCCTCACTCACATAGACAAAAAAAATTGTTCAAAATCATCAAAGGCATCGACAATATGAACTGTATTAAGTACTTCACAATCGACAAATCTTATTACAAGCGGGGAAACAGTTGCAAAATTATTGGTAAATATTTTAACTCGCACGAATCTAAGATATTCTTCTTCAATCGAGTTGTCAACTTGTGGAATGGGCTTCCCCGAGACGAGACGTTATAGACTGCAGCGCTGTTGATTCTTTTAAACTTCGCCTAGACAAATATCTTGCCTCAAACCCGCAACTGACTGCATTTGTATATTAATAACTTTTATTTCATTTTATTCAGATTCATCAAGGATTATTGTGTATGTAAATTACAAAGATGTTACTCTCTTTTTCCCAGATATACGAAAGGTCTCTTATAAATGTCGGTTGGTGGAGGTAACATAATAATAACTGTGTTATGTTACTAACCCAACTGTCCCCTACTAACATCTCTTAATCCTGCCACAGACATTAGTTCCAGAGCAGTAGTTCCCTTTCCAATTTTCCCTTACCCACTCTTAACCACTGTTTGGACATTTGATCCTCAGTGTTTTGGAGGACAAGCAGCCTAGAGGGGTCGCAAGACCTGTTGTTGCTTTATTTCCGTTGGACTATTTTATTATAAGAAGACATCCAGATACAAATTTCATCCAAAAAATATTCTCTCTCTCTCTCTCTCTCTCTCTCTCTCTCTCTCTCTCTCTCTCTCTCTCTCTCTCTCTCTCTCTCTCTCTCTCTCTCTCTCAAACACACACACACACAGTTAAGTAGAACAATCACTCTCAGCCTTCGTTATAAATTAGGTAAAAATGTGACGTAGGGGCTTCACTGATTATTTTGACAGACAGAACAAAATATCAGTGATATAGTGTGTGTGTGTGTGTGTGTGTGTGTGTGTGTGTGTGTGTGTGTGTGACGGATATACCTCCCTGGGTATTAACATGGCAGGGAGGATGGACAATATTAATGAAATAGCACAATTAAGGAAATGTTTTATTAATTTACAAATGAAGTTAACCTTGGATTCAGAGCAAGGTGCATGTCAAGGCAACAGTGTTGCAGTCTGTTACATCTCGGAGAAAAAGACTTAAAAAAAACATATATATATATATATATATATATATATATATATATATATATATATATATTGTGTATATATATATATATATATATATATATATATATATATATATATATATATATATATATATATATATATATATTTACTGTATATATATATATATATATATATATATATATATACACAATATATATATATATATATATATACAGTATATATATATATATATATATATATATATATATATATATATATATATGTTTCTAGTCTCTCAGTGGGGATCGAACCATCGACCATCAGAACGATAGCCGACGCTTAATCAATTACACCACGGCAGTCAATTGATTAAGTGTCGGCTATCGTTCTGATGGTCGATGGTTCGATCCCCACTGAGAGACTAGAAACATTTAGTGGCTCACGTGTATTTGTGATATATTCTCAATATATATATATATATATATATATATATATATATATATATATATATATATATATGACCAAGCTTCGCTTTCCTCTGTCTATATAATCCTTTGGGCTCCTATGTAACTCTTTTACTAGTTTAAAAGAAGACATTGGTCTACTTAGGTGCGGGTGTCTTTGAAGTAATTGTTATTCGTTCAAGTTTTGTATCATGAATGTTTTTGAATTGTGCTCCGATATCTCCTTTGTTTGTGTATATCAGCCTCTCTCTCACACACTCTCTCTCTCTCTCTCTTTTGGTATTTTTCCCAGGATATATGGAAGGGATTGTGCTACCAGCAAAGCAATAGGCTTAAATGGTAATTTAGCTGACCTGTGTACACAGAAAGAGGTCAGATTTGTGGACCCATTTGAAGAGTTCTATGGGAAGCGCAACCTCTACCTCTGTGACGATGTGCACTTAAGCACTAGCAGTAAAATCAAACTTGGTTATTTCCTAAATCACCATCTTTACAGAATGCTGAAGGCAAGCAAAAATATAGAAAGCATTCCCCAGCAGGAAAAGAGCAAACCTTCACCAGCAGTTGATCTCAAACTTCAAAAAAGAGGTCCCACAAAAGAAGGAGTTCGTCCCTCTAAGAGCAAGAATACCTCTCAACAAATGGCAGAGTTCCCCATTAGATTGAGAGATGTCTCGCAGCTCCCTCTAGACTCCACACCTCAGTTGCCTATTTCTGAACCACTAGATAGTGGTTCTTCTACCTCAGGTGAGGATTCACTAAACATAGAGAATTGCAACACCTCTGATAGTGTACAGAGAAATAGTGTGCAAGAAAATGCACTACCCCTAGAGACCCCTTTCTCTTCGAGAAACGGGGCAAGCTAGGGGGTTCTAAGAAAAACCTGAATCCCCTCAAGGTAGTATTATTTAATGCCAGGTCAATTAGGAATAAATTCTCAGAACTTCGGGCATTGTTGTCTACAGAATGCTTCAATGTAGTGGCTATCACTGAATCCTGGATTCACAGTGATACCAGAGATTATGTTGGGGAATTTGAAATACCTGGTAATAGAATGTTCCACAAAGACCGAACCATGTAGGAAGGGGGCGGCATTCCTTTGTACATCAGAGATTTTCTAAACCCAATTGACTGCAAGATCAGGTCAGAACATGAACTGCTTAGAGTAGACATCATTCTAGGTAACTCTATCTATAGGATTGTTCAGGCCTCCACATCAAAATGTTGAAAAGGATGAACTTCTGTACACAAGATTGAGTGCTGTTATCGAGGGTAAAACCAGTGTGATTTTAGGTGACTTCAATTGCCTAGTAAACTGGGAAGCAAGAACTGTCGATGCTGAAGGTAGGTGTCTTGTGGACTTTACTACTACTAAAGATGAAAGTGTGACCAGCTTATCTGTTGGGGGAATCAATTGGAGGTAGTGACCACAATCTAGTTAGGTTCTCTCTTCGCACCTTTAGCAGCAGAGCCACCAATCCTCAGAGTGCAAAACTAGATTTCTGTCGTGCAAATTTTGAAGGCCTTCGGAGAAGCTTATCCCAGATCAGACTTGAGGGTGAGAATGTTAATGCGATTTGATGCTCATTCAAACAGCAGTTTCTGGATCGACAAGCTGCATTCGTTCCTAATAAGCTTACCAAATCAGGCTCAACCCAACCAAAATGGTTCACAAGTGACAGCTTCAGCAATTAGAAAGAGAAAGGTTGCATACAGAAAGGCCAAAAGAAGTCAAGACCAAAAAGATTTTGATTACTTCAATAATATGTGTAGAAAAGTGAAATCTCTTATAAAGGAAGCAAAGCAGAATGAAGAACTAAGGGTTGTAGCCCTATGCAAAGAGAGTCGTAAAGAGTTCTTAAGCTATGTAAATAGCAGGAAGCCATTCAAAAGTAGCATTGGACTCTAAAGGATCCAAACAGGCCAGCTTCAAACTTGACACTGATACAGCTAAATCCCTAAATGACTATTTTGCCTCGGTATTCACAAGGGAAAATACCAGTGACATGCCAAGTCCAGGACTAGTGCATGAGGGTGAAGTTCTTATCAGAATTAGATGTACCCCAGAGGAGGTAGCAAAAAGAATAGATAAGTTAAATAGGTTCAAATCATCTGGCCCAGATAGCTTTCTTCCCCGAGTTGTACGAGAAGTGCGAGATGAAATCGCACCTTTCTTGGCAGAAATTTTCAATAAATCACTAGAAAATGGAGAGGTCCCTGAAGACTGGAAACTGGCCAATTTAGTAGTAGCCTCTACGTCTCCAACGTAGAGCTATATACATCTCGTATAATTCCGTTCCGTTGTGGAGCGGGTAATTATCGTAATCCATAGCGTGATTAATCGATAACATCTAGAGTAGCACCTACTCTCTCTACTAGGTATGTTGTACACACTTTTGAGGCTACTATTAAAAGGAAAAACTGAAAATATTGATGAGAAAGAAAAGAGAAAATTGTAGAACATTGTCCATCCTATCTGGCTCCTTAAGCCGCTGTCACGGGTCCACCGCACCATACGACCGGGTTCATTAGATCATCTATTTCACGCTACTCTCCTTGACAACACGCGGTTTTCAGGCCTCTGTTTTTTGTGTCTTCCACGCCTGTCCCCTACCCTTTGGGTGAATTGTGGGCCTTATTTAAGGTACCTGTAGTTTTAGACAGATGATCTGTGATGTAGGCACGCCGAAAAATGGGCTCTAACGTGTTTTTTGGAGTGTGGCGTTGAAACTGGAGGTTACTCTTCTTTTTGCCTTCTGCGCATGCGCCGCCGCTTGGGCGTCTCTCGTTCACTATGGCCTTTGCCATCTTTTGTTCTTTTTTCATTTGCGGTGGCTTTAGTTTTTGTCTTAGCAGATTCTTTTCATTTAGTTTTGGTCACTGCCTTTGTTTTGCTAATATTTTTTTGAGAACTTCGGCCTAGGCGTACTTGTGCCCTTCTCGTTGGTTGGGAGGGGGGCGCTGACCCCCTCTTTGGTGTCTCGCTTTTTGGGGGCTTTTTTGCTAGTGGCTGCCTCTCCTCAAGGGTGCAGGACCTAGTGCGCCAGGTAATTTCATATATTACTGCCTCAAGTACCGAATAGGCTAACTTTTGTTTTTAACCTAGCCTAGTGGGGGGGCGACTTTAGTTTCCGTCCCTTTTAGTGTCGTCCCCTGTGCTTTGTTACCTGCTGCTGGTTGCTTCCCCTCCTCAAGGGGCCGGTAACTCATGCACCCTGTAAATTCATATATTACTGACACTCGTACCGTTTCGGCTGCTTGCCGTTTTTTGGCCTAGCCTACGGGGGGGCGCTTTGGTTTTCAACACTGTGGTAACCTCATTCTGGCATTCGTGCTCGTGTTGTTTGACGGTCCCGGTGCTCTGTCTTCCTGGTTCTCCCCGTAACCGCGAACGTAGCCCGTTCTGATGTGTTTTGCTGACAGTTTTTCTTCTGTCTGTTGTGGCTGGCCTGGCTCCCTTCGGGGTCCTCGGCTTACGGCGGGGCCCCTCGGGGCCTCTCCGCTCTAGGACGGGCCTTCTTTTGTGCATTCTTGCCATCCACCTTCGGCGCTGCTCTCGTCTATTAACGCGTCCCGTTCCTGGGCGGGGGTGTCCGTCTACGGCTCCTCCGCTCTGGAACGGGAATGTCGCTTCCCTGCCTTCTCATGCCACGTCCCGCTCCAGGGCGGGGGAGTCCGTATACGGCTCCTCCGCTCTGGGGCGGGATTGTTGCTCCTGCTCGATGTCGGGGTTTTTCCGCTCTAGATCGGACATTCCCGTTTACGGACGCGCTCATCTTGACTCGGTTTAGGCTTAGACTAGTAGTCCTGCACTTCTATTAAGACGTCTTTTAATGCTCTTTTCCCTTTTTTCCCCAGGCTGTGCTCTCTACCCTACTGGGCTTCATCACTGCTCATGGGTTGAAGGTAGTAGGGGGGGGGGGGGGGGCACTATCCTACCTTTGGTAGGGGCTCCAGTCTCCGGGCCTAGGGAGAGCTTTTGGGCTCCTCCCTGACCTGGTGTCTGTGGCTGTTTCAGGGGTCTTTGATCTTTCTTTTGTGCATGACCTCTTACCTGTTACTCCTGCCTGGCCGCCCTCTTCAGGGGCGCTCTTCGGCCTTCACCTTCTTCAGGGGGGGGGGGGGGTTTCATTCTCATTTGGCACTGTTCATGCACCTCTCAAGGGTTTTTTCATGATATTTGGACTGGCTTTCTTCTGGTTCCTGTCCTTGACATAGAGGCATACCTTACCAGGACCTCATCGGGGTTTTTAACAGGGGTTTTTATTCTGCTTCCAGAGTGGTATGTCTCCTGCACTCTGCTCTCGCGTCGGGTGTCAGTCCCGGGTGGTGAGCTCCAACCATCGTGAGTGCCCATCCCACGCAGGCTGCTACACAAAGGTTGGTTTTGACCCTCGGAGGTGTGGCCCGTGCATGGTGGACCTAGTGATGCTTGAGTCCCACCCTACGTCCGCTTCCGCTGAAGGGGCTCGGTCGCGCCTCCTCTCGACGTGGTCTGCGGTGGCTCTCTATGTTCGGGACCAACTACATCGGGTGCCTGGCTTCACGGACGACGATGTGCGGTCCTTACTCCGCCTTCCACTACCTTCACCACGTGGACGCCGGGCCGCCTTTATCCAGGTGCCCGCATCGGACCTCTCGACTGCCTCTGTGGACACTGGCAGGAAGAGGAAGCACCGCTCCCCTTCTACAAGGCGGGGCCAGTCCCCGCCCCTGCGCCACCCTGCACCTTCGGCGCCTACTGCCGGGGTTACTGTCTTTAGGCCTAAGCAGCAGCCTGCCACCTCTACGCCTTTAACGGACATCGTCCCTACGGTCTTCTCCCTTCGTCGACGCACGACTCACGACCTCATCCGGGAGATTGAGGCTGGGCAGGCCGTTGGTCACCAACCTTCAGCTCCGCCACTTGACCTGCCGACTCCGCTCCGTCCAGCTGCTCTTTTTGACCAGGCCGTCGATATTCCTCTGTCGCCTCCTGCTCCGCCTTCGTCGACTGGCAATGTGGATCCAACCCACCACTGTGCCCAGTCTCCTTCTACGCGACTTGATCGGTCTCCTCCCCTGGCCGTGCAAGATGCCCCAGAAGAAGGGGATTGGACTTATCTGGAGGAGGGTCAAGAGGATAAGGACGGCGAAGACGACAGGGAGGGGCTTGACGACTCCCCTCGTGAGTCCATCCACAACACGCCGCATGGCCGGAAGCGTGTCCGCCGTCTCCGCATCATTTCTCCCTCGTCGTCTACTGTTGCTTCGGCCGAGGACCACGAGATCCCCCTGACTGTCGCTTCTCTTCAAGCTGCTCATCTTCGGGCCCAAGAGGTGAACACTGAAAAGTTCGCTTCCTTACAGTCGGCACTGGAACGACTCACTGAGGCGGTTTTGAACCCTACCTCTGTCCCTCAGGTCGTCCCGTTGGTGACTCCTCTTCCACCTTTGGAGGAGCACCTGCCGACTAGGCCGGCTCGCCAGGCGGATGCTGCTCCTGCTGTCCCGACTCCTGCCCCCTCTCAGGCTCCTGCGGCTTCGTTCGTCGTACTACCTGGGAGTGGTGTGGGGCTGGTTACTCAACCTGCGCACGTTCCTTCGCTCTCCAAGTTCAAGATCCCGAAGCGTAGGTTCCTGTCCCTGTATGGGGAACCTGCTTCCTGGAGGAACGTCCAGGCATCACACCCAGAGCGTGTAGTCACCCATGCGCCTGGCGAGCACCCTGTGGCAGCTAGCTGGACGATTCAGGTCAATGCCAAAGGCCTGTTTCGGGCTTTGACTCTGGACGGACTAGTCCCAGAGGTGGACATCAGGGTTCACCCTAGTAGGTCGGACATTAATTTTTTTACGTACCGGCCTAAGGTGTCCCCCTCTGGGTCTAGTAAACTCTGGGCGGACTTCACTCGACACGACATTAATGTAGATGCTAACACCGTCTCGGCCATTACGGGCCTTCCTCTGGTGAGGAATGCCCAGGACATTGAGGGTAACCTCATGCTCGAGCTTCCCCATTTGGAGGAGGGTCCTTGGGATTTATGGCTGGCCGAGGGTATTGACTTTGGGGTTCGGTCTTCGGAAGGGGCGGCTCAGCTCCCTCCCGTTGACGAGACGTTCGTGTCGAGTTTGGTCCTGTCCTCGTCCGGGGTCGCCCCCAAGTATTGGTCTTGGTTGAACGCCCCACGCATGGTATTGGATAAGATGCCCACCTCCTACTTCGCTCCACCTGAGAAGAGCTCCCTTGAGCGGGATCATAAGCTCCGACAGCGCGCTGCTCGTTTACTCTCCACCCTCTTGCTCCAACTCCAAAGGGCTCTTGTTCACCTCAGGCTCATTGAAGCCAAGCCAGCTGGGGACATCAGGAGGGGCGAGGAACACTTGCGGCGCGTTCAGTTGCAGCTTGCTCTGAACTCCGTCGGCGACCTTCGGATGGCCATCCACGAGGCTGCACGTTGTCGGCAGTCTCTGCGGGTGGTAAGAAGGCGCCAGCTGAGGTCAGGACTAAGCTGTTGCTTTCTGAGCTCGCTACTGAGTGTCTCTTCTCAGATAGCGCTTGGCAGGAGGCTTACCTCTTTGCGGCTGCAGGGCGCTTCGCACCTCGTCGTTCTGAGGTGTCGCGGAACCCCTCAGCCACTTCCTCCCACCAGAGAGGGAGGAAGGTCGGCCCGCAGCGAGGACGCCAGTTTTGGCGAGGTGCCACAGCTGGAAAGCGCCAGGCAGTGAGGGGTCGGGCAGTGCGCCCTTATGTACCTCGCTCCCCGCCTCGCCCTTCTCAGCAACTCGCTATTGAGGCTTCCTCTCGGCGAGTCGACCAAAGGCAGGGTGATAGTAGGCCCACGCAGGAGCGTCACCACCAATTTTGTCTGGGCGGTCGCTACAGGGGAGGTGGTAACCGTGGGAGTCAGTCCTCCCACGGCGGGTCCGGGGAGCACTCTGCGGCAAAAAACGCGTAGTGCCTCCAGGACCATCACCCCTGCCCTCTCCCGACTGTCTCCCCGAGATGGTGTTGACTCTCACGAAGGGGGCCCTTACCGGCTTCTTTCGCCCCCACTTTCGGCAATGGCCTTGCCGATCGTGGGCGCGTCGGGTAGAGAAGCGGGGTCTGTCCTAGAGGTGGCGGTTACGGCCTCCTCTCAGACGGCCTCCCAGACATCGGCCTGTTTCCCCGGAAGTGGCCAAAGTGATTCTGTCAATGCTCGAGGGTGGTATCATCAGGGAGATCTCGCCTCACCAGCGGGTCTTCCTCTCTCGAGTATTTCTGGTTCCCAAGAAGGACTGCGACGCGATGAGACCGGTGGTCGATCTGCCGTGCCTCAATCTGCATATCGTGAATGACCACTTTCGCATGCTCACCATCAATCAGGTGCGTTTGGTGCTCCGTCCCGGATGCTGGGTGGTATCCCTGGATCTCAAGGATGCGTACTGGCATGTGCCGATCGCTCCTCGGTTCCAGAGTTATCTGGCGCTCCAGCTGCACGAAAGGGTGTTCACGTTCGACAGGTTGCCCTTCGGCCTCAATATCGCGCCGCGCATCTTTACGAAACTCGTCAAACAGGCTCTGACTCCCCTGCTCCGTCAGGGGATTCAGATCCTGTTTTACTTGGACGACTGGCTCATCGCCGCAGACTCTCCCACCCTTTGCGTACAGGACACTCTTCTTGTCATCCAACACGTCACACAATTAGGTTTCAAGATCAACGTTCCCAAGTCATGCCTCACTCCGTCGCAGGTCGTGACGTGGGTGGGCCTCGACTGGGACATGGCGAGCGCGACTGTCTGCCAGAGACGAGTGAACGCTTCGAAAATTCGAAGGAAACTTTTCGTTGCGTTGCACTCGATGTCGATTTCCAGGAAACTCTGGGACTCGCTGCTAGGGTCACTCAATTGGGCGTCTCTGACCATTCCCTTAGGGAGGTTCAGGATCAAACGCCTTACTCAGCTAGGCAACAAAGCGTTCCCGCTTCTGCCTCCACATCGGCTTTGGCCGATTCCGCGCTCGATCCATGTACTCTTGACACACTGGGTCATAAGGGGCACGCTCGCGAGGGCGGTGCCCTGGACGTCTCCCCCTCCGACCATCTGGGTGGATACGGATGCGTCCAGCGAGGTCGGGTTGGGTTACCAGTCAAACAAGGGACATCAAAATCATGGCAGGTGGCCAGGTCTCACTCATCTACACATAAACGTCTTAGAACTGTTGGTCCCGTTGTTCTTCCTGAGGGATCATGGGCAGGCCCTTTCCGGCAGGTCTCTGGCCTTCAGGATGGACAACATGACCGCAGTTCATTGCATACAGAAACAAGGCTCTTCCAGGTCCGCTGTTCTTCATGACCTGGCGGAGAAATTGTTTTACCAAGCCGACCAGTACAACATCACACTGCATGCAACCTACCTGCCCGGGACTGCCAATCTTTGGGCGGATGCTCTGTCGAGGGGACAGAGCACCCAGGTAGAATGGTCCTTCAAACAAACCGTATTCGACGACCTAGCGGCCTCCTGGGGTGTTCCGCAGGTCGACTTGTTCGCCTCCAACAAGACGAACAAGTTGCCTGTGTTCCTGACTCGCTGGATTCGAACTCCAGCAGGGGGACCGGACGCTTTCAGCGAGGACTGGAGCCGGTGGCAGGCAATATACGTGTTTCCGCCACCCGACGCACTTTTGATGTGCAAAGTCCTCCACAGGCTGAGAGAGTACCAGGGCAAAGTTTGGTTGACCGCGCCCCTATGGCCGGCCCAAGCCTGGTACGCTCAGCTGAAACGATGGTGCCCGAGTCCCGTTCACCTATCGGTCTCACTTGGGGTCGATTGGAGACCTAGGGACCTCGTTGGCATTCGCATCATGGATGTTTGTGAGGCAGGGTGGCTGCCCATGTTTGGACGATCATTGACTAACAAGTTGACTCTACATTGGAGACCTTCAACATGGAAGACTTACGAATCTCACTGGCACAGTTTTACTTCTTGGATAAATGACACATCACAAACAACTCCATCTGTGGCGTTAGTGTTCCACTACCTCAATTATTTATTTGAGTCGCGCCACAACATGTACAACACCATTAGGAACCACCTGTCTGCCATTCGTGAGCCGTTTGAGAAGTTAACGGGGTTGGTCGTTCCTCAACAAGAATTGGATTTCTTTATGCGCGCCTGCTTTAGGCTTAGACCACCCCCGCGTCAGCTTCCCCCTCAGTGGTCGCTGGCGAAGGCTCTCACACTCCTCTCGTCGGCCCCTCACTCTATCTCTCCTACACCTGACAGATTACTTGACAAAACACTGTTTCTTCTAGCTTTAGCTACAGGCGAGAAGGTCTCGGAGATGGCTGCCATGTCTCGGGCCCAGAATTGCTTGAGGTTTTCCCCCATTCTCGGCTCCGTCACTTTGGCCCCTTCTGTTCATTTTGTTGCCAAAAATGAGCGTGAGTCCCATATTTTTCAACCTTTTACTGTCCCTGCCTTGAAGCGGGGTCGGGTACATCATTTTTTGTGCCCGGTTAAATCTCTTCATACGTATGTTGACTCCACAGGGCCGGGGTCTGGGTTGGCTTTGTGGGTGGCACCTAAGACCGGTAGGCGGTTGACCAAACGTGCTGTGGGGATTCGCCTGTGTCGTGTCATTAGGGATAGTAATCCTCATATTAAGGGCTCTGCGCACGACGTTCGCTCATACGCTGCTACTCTGCGTTTTTTGAATAACCGGTCCCTTACGGATATTGCTGACACAGGGATCTGGTCTTCCCCCCGCACGTTTGTCTCCTCCTATCTGTCCATGTCCACGGACAGACCTTGTGTTGCGTTGGGCCAACGGGTTATTTAGGGGTATGACCTGTTATGTCCTTCTCTCTTCTTTCCTTCACCTGTCCTACCATGTCTCTTTTGGGGGAGGGAAGGGGGGGGGGGGGGGGAAGGGGGGTGAATCGCACGATACATGTACCTGCACCTAGGTTCAAGGAACATTTCCTAGGTTAAGTCTTTGAGTTTTCTAGTCTTAAGGTATTCTTGGCTCGGGGTCTGTATGAACCTATTACCTCATTCTTACCATTCGAATTCTGTGTTAGTCGGTTCGCCAACTTGTATTCACCTCATCGCATTTTGTACAGTTCCCCTCTTCTCCACATGTCTCTGTTCACTCTCTTTATGTGAGTTTTCATTGCTGTCTTTACACTGTACACCGGGGTTAAGTGCTCGTCGCTTCTCTCCATGGTTTTTCATGATCGCATCCAGCACACGTTCCACTGTTCTGTGCTTCTTGATGTTTTTCTGCGTACCTTCCTGGTACTACTCCTGTCTTCTTTCTGAAAGAGGGGGGGGGGGGCATCATATATTCATAAGCATTATGAAATACATAATTCTTTATCATCAGTAAAGTTATCGCATTGATTACGACGTGACTGTACCTGATTCTCTTGATATGCACCTGTCAGTACAATCTTTCATAAACTCTCTTGTTTATAAGTCTGTCTTTCATTGATCCTGATGGTTACTATTTGCTAAAGTTTGTGTTTTCAGCTTGGATGTCCGCCTCCAATTTGGTACTCTAGCTCTACGTTGGAGACGTAGAGGCTACTACTAAATTGGGAGGTTTGACACTCTCCCAACACCAAAGAAGGAAAACCTTCTATTTGGTAGGTAGCCTCGGAGTATCCAACGTCATAGTATCCTGCCCTCATGCCGTACCCCTGCCCATCCAATCTTGTCTTTTTAACTTGATACCTAGATGATCTAATGAACCCGGTCGTATGGTGCGGTGGACCCGTGACAGCGGCTTAAGGAGCCAGATAGGATGGACAATGTTCTACAATTTTCTCTTTTCTTTCTCATCAATATTTTCAGTTTTTCCTTTTAATAGTAGCCTCAAAAGTGTGTACAACATACCTAGTAGAGAGAGTAGGTGCTACTCTAGATGTTATCGATTAATCACGCTATGGATTACGATAATTACCCGCTCCAAAACAGAACGGAATTATATGAGATGTATATAGCTCTACGTTGGATACTCCGAGGCTACCTACCAAATAGAAGGTTTTCCTTCTTTGGTATTGGGAGAGTGTCAAACCTCCCAATGTGATCCCAATCTTTAAGAAAGGGGATCACGAGTGTCCCAAGAATTATTGGCCAATTAGTTTGATTTCTATCATAGTAAAACTCTTAGAAGGGATACTAGTAGACAAGATAGTTGACTACCTAGAAATCCACAATTTAATTACAGATTCCCAACATGGATTCAGGCGACACCAATCATGTCTTACCAATTTGCTGGAATTTTTCCATGAAATGCTGACTGAGTATGATGAGTAGAACCATTGACTTCCTTTACTTAGATTTCGAAAAAGCTTTTGACAAAGTGCCTCATTGCAGGCTAATGTCAAAAGTGAGTGCAATAGGTATCAATACAGAGGTCACAAATTGGATAGAAAGTTGGCTAACAAGTAGACAACAATGAGTGGTAATCAATGTTTTTTTTTTTTTCTATGTGATTGAGGGAGGCAAAAGGCATAACTGCCTATAGCAAGTGCCTCCCCCATAGTTGAAAGAGTGACAGGGCCAAAATCAAGGGACGTTCGAGCCAAAATGCCTGGACACACGGAGTTTGAAGCAATTTAAGTCATAGGAAGAGGGAAAGACTGATTCTGGGAGAGAGTTCCAGAGCTCAGCTGTTGAGTAGAAGAAAGTTAGAGAGTAACGTTTCACTCTTGGGTTGGAGAGTTGCACAGAGTAGGGGTGGGATTGAGTTGCAAGACGGGTACCACGTGCCCTACGTAAAGGAGGTGGTATGCACTGGGATAGCTCTGAGGAACACTGATTATTATAGTAGCGATAGAATAGCGAGAGAGATGCAACATTGCGGCGGAGAGAGAGAGATTGCAGAGAGTTGGTGAGTGGACGGGAGTTAATGATACGAAAGGCCTTCCTTTCAACTTTGTCTAGGAGAGCGGTGTGAGAGGAACCTCCCCACACATGTGAACAATACTCAATACAAGGGCGCAGTATGCCCCTGTACAGAGCAAGAAGCTGTGCAGGGGAAAAGAACCCCCTAAGGCGGTTGAGCACACCCAGCTTCTGGGAGGCTGCCTTAGCAAGACTGGTAATATGGTCCTTCCAAATGAGAGCAGAAGAAAAAGAGACACCAAGAATATTGAGAGAAGATGAAGGGTTGATTTTTGTATAGATGAAGAATAAGGGATAGTCCGCTGGGAGATCCTGACGGGTAGATAGATGGAGAAATTGGGTTTTGGAAGCATTAAAGTTAACAAGGTTTTCTCTGCCCCAATTGGAAATAGTATTTAGATCAGAATTTAAGAGTTCTATGGCTTCATTACGTTTGTCGTTGAGGGATTGCTGGCTGGGGCGTTCTGAAAAACTAATGGAGTAGTGTAAGGTTGAGTCGTCTGCGTATGAATGGATGGGAATTAAGGTACAGTTAAGGAGATCATTTATAAAAATTAGAAAGAGAATAGGAGATAGGACAGAGCCCTGAGGAACACCGGAGTTTATAGGGTGAGGAAGTGAACAATGGCCGTCCACAACCGCGGCTATGGAACGGCCGGAAAGGAAATTAGAGACAAAGGCACAGATGGAGGGATAAAAACCGAAGGAGGGTAGTTTAGAAATTAAAGATTTATGCCAGACTCTATCGAAGGCTTTCGATATGTCTAGTGCAATAGAAAAAGTCTCACCGAAGTCCCGAAAGGAGGATGACCAAGAGTTAGTAAGATATGAAAGAAGATCACCAGTAGAGCGACCCTTAAGGAAGCCATACTGGCGATCTGAGAGCAGATTATGAGAAGAGAAATGCTTAAGAAATTTGGAAGCAAGAATAGTTTCAAAAACTTTAGAAAGACAAGAGATAAGAGCAATTGGACGATAGTTGGAGGGTTGAGAGCGGTCACCCTTCTTTGGGACAGGTTGAATGTGAGCAAACTTCCAGCATGAAGGGAAGACGTTAGAGGATAGACAGAGACGAAAGAGTTTGCCTAGGCAGGGAGTCAGCACTGAAGCACAGTTTTTGAGAACAACAGGAGGAACACCGTCCGGACCGTACGCCTTATTAGTGTTAAGCCCAGAGAGGGTAGAAAGTACATCTTTAGAAGAGATTAGGATATTAGGCATAAGTAAGAGAGAGGAGGGCGGAGAGGGAGGAATAGCACCGGAATCATCCAAGGTGGAATTTCTAGCAAATGTTTGAGCGAAGAGTTTAGCTTTGTCAGAGGAAGAAGTGATGGTTGTGCCATCAGAGTGGGGAAGGGGAGGGAAAGACGAGGAAGAGAAATTGTTGGAGAGGTTTTTGGCTAGATGCCAGAAAGCTTGGGAAGAGCTAGAGTTGGATAGTTCAGTACATTACACCATAATTAAATGGTGTTTCCTCTGAGTGGACTTCAGTCACTTCTGGAGTTCCACAGGGATCTCTCCTTGGCCAACTTCTGTTTATCATATATGTCAATGACATAGATATTGGTCTGTTGAGTGTGGTCTCCAAGTTTGCAGATGACATAATACTTGGAATTAATGTGAAAGACCCCAAAGGGTTTGAACAGCTCAGGATGGACCTCAACAGACTGGAAGGATGGTCGGAGACATGGCAGATGCCTCTAAACTTGGAAAAGTGCAAGGTGATGCATATCGGCCAAGCAAACCCCAAGTCAGGCTATTCACTATTGGGAATGCCTCTGGAAGTGACTGACTTGAAAAAACTATTTGGGTATTCTGATTAGCAGTGACCTAAAGTTTTCCAAGCAATGCATTAACCCCTTATTGGCGGGCTAGGTGGTCTATTTGACCGTAGCACCCAGCGGGGTGTTTTTACCCTAAATAGGGTTGTTTACGTGATCATTTTCATGCCTAAATAAGACCCAGAGTGTAAAACAAGTATCTATCCAAGAAAGGGCATAAACAGAGCTTTCCAATGACACCCGAACCATCCTTGTACGACCACTGGTTCTCTTGCAACGATCGCGCAACACGAGTGCAAAAACCATGTAATTAGGTACTTTCCCTACATAATTCCCTGTGTAGCGAGTGTGAGAGGAGAGGGAAGGGTGGGATTCACTTCAGTTGGTCCACCGCGGTGGTGGGGGAAGGTCATACGGTTTCTATGCTCCTCACACCGCTCAGCTCTCTCTCTCAGCAACATTACGTGCTGAAAATGGCGCACGACATAAGTTGTGAACCGCCACTTAGTCCATATTTATTTCACACAACATAAGTTGCACGCCGCCATTTAAGGGTTAAAGTAGAGAAGAAAGCTCAAAAATTATTGGGCTAAATTAAGAGGCAATTTAAGTATAGAAATAAGGAAATAGTCTTCACACTTTACAACGCTCTGATAGGGTCTGGAGTATGCTGTTCAATTCTGGTCTCCAGCGCTCAGGAAAGATATAGAGCGACTAGAAAGAGTACAAGCTAGAGCTACAAAGCTTTATCCATTGCTTAGAAGCATGAGCTATTAGGACCGGTTGAGAGCTCTTGATCTCTTTTCGTTGGAGACACGTAGACTACGAGGTCAGCTCATTGAAGTATTTAAAATAGTTAATGGGTTTGACAATGTGGATTATAGCAAAATGTTTAGCCTCAATATGAATACAACACACAACTATGGCGGGAAATTAGAATCGAAAAGGTTCAGCACTAGTATTTGTGGACACTTTTTCACATATAAGATCTGTTCTACCTGGAACAAACTTCCCTCCGAAGTTGTAAACAGTTCTTCAGTAGAGCAGTTCAAGAAGAGAGTAAATAGTATTTTGCACACTCTGTAAAGAGTTCAAAGAGTTTAAACAGTCTCTCTTCTTCCACTCCGAGATGCTAACTATTTCTTGTAACTCCTTGTATCTCTCTCTCTCTCTCTCTCTCTCTCTCTCTCTCTTTCTCTCTCTCTCTCTCTCTCTCTCAAGTTCACCTAAGTAGATCAATCACTGCCATCCTTTGTTCAAATATAGTAAAAATATGATATATAGGCTCCTATGATTATTTTGACAGATATATTTATATTGGATACATGCATATGGAGTGTTTGGTGTGAGAGAGAGAGAGAGAGAGAGAGAGAGAGAGAGAGAGAGAGAGAGAGAGAGAGAGAGAGAGAGACCGAGAGACCGAGAGACCGAGAGAGAGAGAGAGATTCAAACTAAAAAACGAGTGACTCGGTCAGAAAAAGTGGGAAATCAAAGAGACAAGTGAGTGAGTGAGAGTGAGAGACAAACAGACAGAGCCAGTCAGAACACATTTACAGACAGAATAAAAAGGTGAAATCAAAGAAACAAAATATAAATTCCATGTATAATAAAACCAAAAAGTATTCCCCCTCTAAAACACAGACCTAAGTAGATCAATCACTGTCCGCCCTCGTTATAAACTAAGCACAAATGACAACATAGGGATTCCAATAATGATTTTGACAAGGATAGAACATATATAGTGGATACGTACATTTGACAAGGATAGAACATATATAGTGGATACGTACATTTGGAGTGGATTTTGTGTGTTTGTGTATGTGCGATTGTCTTTTATAGAAATAATTACATAGTTACATAGATACGTAGACCTCGCAGACCCTTTAATCCAAATGAGGTGATCCGGCCATTCCATCGACAGGTAAAAAAATTACACATTTTCACATACTAAGACAGTGGAAGAAAAGGACAGCAAAATACGTGTGTGAGAGAGAGTTATATAGAGAGTTACATAGGTACAAACGCTGCATAGACCTTGCAGTCCTTACTAGGCAGTACGGACTTAATTCTAACGTGGGATTTGCTACAAAGTGGAAGGTAAAGACGGAAAAGCAGAAGGCTCTCTCCCTACCCGACACTCAGAGAGAGAGAGAGAGAGAGAGAGAGAGAGAACAAAAAAAAACACAATTACAGAGAGATCCAGGTACACAAAAATAGCGAAAAAAATCCCTTCCAACACAACAGACTTAAGTAGACCAATCACTGCCAGTTTTCGTTAGAAAATTGCTAAAAATGACTTACGGGCTCCCAATGATTATTTTGACAAGTAGACTGGTTGCTGCTGTGCGTGTGTGTGTGTGTGTGCGTGTGTGTGTGTGAATACAATCTAAGTCAAGCAACAACAGGTCTAACGAACCCTCGAGGTTGCTTACCCTCTAAATCACTTCTGTTCAAAGTGTCCAACAGTGGTTAAGAGTGGGTAAGGGACAATTGGAAAGGGAAGTACTGCCCTTTGACAAATGTCCCTGTCAGGGTTAGGATATGTTGGTAGGGGATAATATACAGCTATATGTGATCCTTCATTTACCTGAGGAAAAATTAGTATCATCTTATTTATTTATACAAATAGTGATCCTCGATTTACCTGAGGAAAACGTCATTCACTTAGAAATGCAGTCAGTCCCGGGTTTAAGGCGAGGTGTTTGTTTAGACGATGTTTAACCTATACAGTACCGGTGACGTCCTTTTCATTGTATTCTGGCAAACTATTAGACGATTTGACTCAGCTTAAGAAGGACAAATACCAGTTAAGAGGTTACCGACTATCTCAATTAATCCTTTTAGCCACCATATATCTTCCCTAAGCTTCATAAAATCGCCTAAATGCAGCCGAAATCAAAACAAGAAGACGTCACCGGTACTGTAAGAGTTAATGGAATTAATGGTGCTGCAGTCTACGACAAGAGGAAGACCATTCCACAAGTTCACAACTCGATTGAAGAAAAAAGTCTTACTCATGTGAGTTAAAAGATTTGCGAATAATTGTGCAGCCATTTCCCCGTGTGTATTTTGATTGGTCGAGAGAGAGAGAGAGAGAGAGAGAGAGAGAGAGAGAGAGAGAGAGAGAGGCAATCAAAACAAAAGGGAAAACATAATTTAGAAAGTTACCGGTTCTCAATTCTATCAAATTCACTTCAGTTGTGTGTGTGTGTGTGTGTGTGTGTGTGTGTGTGTGAGAGAGAGAAAAAAAATCGAGTTCGAGAAACAATTAAAACACTAAAAACAGAAGACACAAAATAACTAAATAAATAAAATAAAATATGCTCCCCTCTCCGGCACATATAAGTAAATCAATCACTGCCAGCCTTCGTTATAAACCAGGGGGAAATTACATAGGGGCTCCGATGGTTAGTTTGACACAGAGGGAAAACAATCTTGGCTACATTAGACGAGTGGTTGTTGGTGTGTGTGTGTGTGTGTGTGTGTGTGTGTGTGTGTGTGTGTGTGTGTGAAAAAGAGAGAGATATAGTGAGTTTAATTCACTCACTTGTTCGTCAAGGGGAATCCACGCAATGCGAGCTAAGCTCATTATTATCGCGCCTCCTTAAATGGGAATGTATTGCGTGAAATGCATGTTAAGTGTTTATGTATCGTTGGAATGGCTGTGGATGTGTGTGTAGTCTGTATTTTAGCCAATTGATGACATCTGGAAACGAAGGCTTAGGGTTAATCTGTACGGTACCATTCTCACTACGGTACCAGTCTCACCCGAAGGCTTAGGTTGACCAGTAGCTTAGGTTGACCAGTACGATACCCATTTCACCTTATAACCGATCACCAACCCCAGATGGGACATCACAACTTCGTCCACTTATTCCAGGTTCCTATTTATACTGCTAGGTGAACAGAGGCTACACCGTTAGGAGACTTGCCCAAATGTCTCTTCCCCGCCCGGGTCTCGAACTCGGGACCTTCTGGTTGTGAGCCAGACGCGCTATCTGTTACGCCACGGGGTGTTACTCAGTTACTCAGTTACTTGTTCGTCAAGTGGAATCCACGCAATGCGAGCTAAGCTCATTATTATCGCGCCTCCTTAACTGGGAATGTATTGCATGAAATGCATGTTAAGTGTTTTATGTATTGTTGGAATGGCTGTGGATGTGTGTGTAGTCTGTATTTTAGCCAATTGGCGACATTGGAAACGAAGGCTTAGGGTGGATCTGTATGGTACCATTCTCACTATAGACGGTACCGTCTCGCCCGAAGGCTTAGGTAGCCATCAGCTTAGGTGAACCATATGATACCCATCTCGCCTTGTACCATTTTTGCCAACCCCAGATTGGACGTCACAACGTCGTCCACTTATTCCAGGTACCTATTTACAGCTAGGTGAACTGAGGCTAACACATGAAAGGAGACAAGCCCAATTTGTCTCCGCCCGGCCGGGGATTGAACCCCCGACCCCTCGTGTGTGAGACGAGAGCTCTACCTACTAGGCTACGGGCTGTGTGTGTGTGTGTGTTATCAAGTGTGAGTGAGGGAGAGGCAGAGAGATAGACAGAAAAAAATAGAGTTCGAGATGCAACAAAAAATAATGCAGCAACAAAAATTACTTAACAAAATGCTGCCCTCTCTCTAACACGCCTAAGAAGATCAATCACTGCCAGCCTTCATTAACACCTTACGAGCGGCCTATGCGGTTTATTTATATGTACCGCCCAGCGGGATGTTTCTAGCCAAAATAGGGCTGTTTACGTGATCATTTTCATGCCTAAATAAGACCCAGAACGTAAAACAAGTACCTATCCCTGAAAGGGCATAAACAGAGCTTTCGAATGACACCATAACGATCCTTTTATGATGGCTAGTTTTCTTGCAATAACCGTGCAACGCGAGTGCAAAAAGCATGTAATTCGGTACTTTCCCCATATAATTCAGTATGTAGCGAGTGAGAGAGGGAGGAGGGAGCTGAGATTCGTGTCAGTAGGTTCGCCGCGGTGGTCTGGAGCAGTCATACGCTCGCTAGTCTCCTGCCACCACTTGTCTCTCTCTCTCAGCAACATTACGTGCTGAAATTGCCACTCGACCTATGTCGAGCGCCGCCACATAGTCCAGCTTTATTTAACTCGACTTATGTGGTGAGCCGCTAATTAAGGGTTAAGATATATACTATAGTCCATTCATTATAGGTAAGCCAAAACTCTTGACCACTAACCTTTATAACTCCTAAACGACTAGAGTAATCAAGTTAATAGTTCTACCATTTGTGAAGGGTCAGCCACGGAATAGGTGTGGACATTTGCAGCCCCTTTGCTATAGCCCTTTTTGAGATACAGAGGTTATGGGTCACGATGTCTAGCCTACTTATAAGGAATGGACTCGCGGAAAATATGACACAGGGGATCCATTGAAGATTGTGACAAGAGATAGAACAGATTATTGGTCACATTTTGAGAGGCTGGTGTTGTTGTTTGGACTCAGTGTTTAAGTAACTTTTATTGAGTGACGTTGCAGAGGTTCTGAAAATTGAGTGCTTCTTAATCTAGAAATACGTCAAGGTGGTTGATAATATATAAATTGAGAGTTAATAATTTGCTTTAAAAATTGATTATACAGGTGGCCACATTAGTTTGTATCCATGCCATGCTTATATGTATGGAAAGAATCATAGTGTGATTGACTTAAGAGTATATTTTGCTATAAAATTGCATATTGGTCATATTAATTAGCTATTGCATTAGAAAATATACTTCCAATCTTATATAATATTAGATAATATACTTCAATCAAACTAGTAGTCATTCCATACATAAAAACATGGGGAGCATACAAATTATTGAGGCCAATTGTACACTCAACGGCATAATATTATATCCGGTCTCAATATAAACTCTTGTACTGCATAATGAACATCCGAAATGTAAATATTAGGTAAACAAATTAATGAGAAGATTGAATTCTGTTCGGGATAGCTTCGAAAACTTAGGCCCTAGCTTATGTTGTTGAGTGCACAGTATGTATGTATGCATGTATGTATGTATGTATGTATTGTGACGCTTCTGCATAGTAGCCACGTGTGGGCATGCGCGCGCGTCGGCTGCCCAGCCATTTACAAACCGGCTGGTGGCAGCCGGTCGGCAGGCTTTTCCTTAGTATATATCCTACGACAACGTAACTAATGTCTGGGATATTCTTATGTTGTTTCACAGCTTGAAGCTGCCCTTATTCTTAACCAACGCATCTTAGTATATTTTATTCTCGATAGTTGATTGTTTCATTATAATATATAAGATGTAAGTTTAGTGAGAATGGGAGGAGACGAGCGGGAGAGAGAGACCGGCTGGGGGACGTTGCTTCGCGCGGAAAGTCTAGCTTGGGACGAGCCTGATGTTGCCACATGCATTTGATTGCAACGTTAGGCTTAGTTTCGACTCACGCACGGGGTAGAGGATTTTGACCCGGCAACTGTGTTGAGTGTTGCCAAGCATGGGATGTATTTTGCATGCCTAGGGTGGGGTCCAGACAGATTCAAGACTCAGAGCTCACCTCACTGTCGTACCCTTCGGACCCCCTTGATATCTATCCCTCTCAACCCCACTTAGAAACTTTCTCTCTTACTTTGTATACCTTCCTTCCACTATTTCACCAATCTATTTAATTATCCCATCCCCTTGATAGACCTTATATCTATTATTGTATTAACGACGAGCTCTCAGATAACTAGATAGGATTTTGGGCCTTATGCAGAGATTTAATTGTTAATGAGACCTAGGAAGCTTTTTTGTTGTCTCATATTTGGTGGTTTCATGCTTACTAGTGTGTTCTTGTGTCAGGTTAGCAGGGGCTAGACCGGAGGGGAGGCTTTTTGCGATCCTTTAAGTAAAGTCTGCTGGTGCGAGTCCTGTGGACCCGCCCGACTTTACTAGGATACCCGTGGGAGTCTGGGGGCATTTTCTTGTCTGTGTCTCTGTGTGTCTAGTGTTGTGTTGTGTGAGGGCCCTTGCCTAGTCCACTCAGCACTGCGCTAGCATGTCTTGCTTTTGTTTTAGGGTCGCCAGGAGAGAGTCAGATACTTGCGATCTGAGTCTCTCAAGAGAGCACCCTTTCAATTAGAGTAATTTGGCGCACAGACCTGGGAACGTTCCTAGGCTAGAGCAGGTGCCTCAGCCCGGGTATCCGAAGCCTATATCCTTCCGGCTAGACCTCTGCCGCCAGGCAGATTATCAGCTAGGGGTTTATTATTTCTGTATGCTTGTTATTGTGCCACAGTTTACCGTTTTTGTGAGCATTGTGAGTCAGGGTGTGGCTTAGAGACTCTGTCCGAGCAGGCTTGCCTGACTAAGAGTGAGAAGCACACCTGTATGTGGTTATGTTGCGAGTTGCTACCTTTATTTAATTATACCTATGCCATTATACACTGTATGGCCTATCACTAGTATTTATTCCTGCTTATGAGTTAAGAGTTCTCTAAATCCGTAACGTACTTTCTTTGCTAAGCATCAGACCCTACAGTAGCCGCATGCAGTTTAGAAACCCGCATCTTGTCTACCTGTACGATGTTTTGAGGACTGTTTGCTTTCACCTTCTTTCACGCAGGGGTGATTAATTGTATTAATTAACGTAACGTTAAATGTACTTTCTTCTAGTTTGTTATTAAATTGTTTCTGCAATTTAATTCTGTTATCTATCTTTTCCTTGAAGCTTTAAGTCAACTTAATTGTGTGATCTTTTATATAGCCTGCTTGACTATCAGCAGACTGTGCGTGCACCCTGTAACCGAGTCATAGGATACCTTGTTGTCTAGGCAGGACTCTTGACGGTTTAGGGTGGTTTGTTGCCTGGGTTTATAGATAAGGGTTGGATCTAGCGTTTTCCGTTGTTGCTTGTTGCCGCATACCTAGTCCAATAGAAAGAGCCCAGTGTTTATATATCCCAGGACGTAACAAATGGCGACCTTGCATAGGATTTACTGAACAGAGGAATATAGTGGTCATTTGTTTTGAGATTCCTTATGATTAGAGGAATACAGTGGACATAGAGTTTTTTTTGGAGCAACCAATATAACACATTAAAGACTTTAAATAACATTAGTATATACATACTTGCATAGGAGATAAGGCACATTCTATAACCGTGATAATTACTGCAGTACACGAGCATGTCTAATACATCAGAACACAGTGATGGGTCAGGTCACGATACGGGCTCGGAGGGAGAAAGACCTGTGGAGTGGCTAGTCGATAGCGAGGAGGGTGCTAGAAGATTTTTAGAGGTGCCCCTTACCGCTGACAGGGTGTTGAAGCTGAATAAGTATGGCTTAAAGTGTGTGGCAGGTCTTCAGGGTCACCAGGGTTTAAGTGGCATGAGGAAAGATCAGCTGAGGACTTTGATATTGGGTTTAGAAGGGAGAGACCTGGGTGGAGAGGCGACTGGGGGCCCCGGTCCCCAGCCCCCCCTCCACTCTACCCCCGTATCAAACGTCAGGGTGCCTGAATTTAGTACATACCCCCAAGTTGATGGTCAATGGCAGCGTGGAATTCAATCACAGGGACCCTCCCCATTAAATGCACCTTCCCCTCCTCAAGGGTTGACTCCAGATTTGTTGTTTCGGCTTGAGATGGCCAAGGTTGAGGCCGCCGAAAGACAGGTTAGAGTTCAGGTTGAGGCTGCCGAGAGACAGGCTAGTGTGCAGGCTGAGGTTGCTATACGAGAGGCTGAACTGCAGGCAGAGTCTACTAGGTATCGGGCTGACAGGGAGCTGGAGAGATCTCGAGTGGAGGTAACAGGGCGAAATATTGGGGGAGGTAACAGACATCGGGACCAATCATTGTCGCACCTGCTTAAACTAGTTCCTGTGTTCGATGAATTATGTGTGGCTGAGTTTTTTATGCGATTTGAGAAGAAGTGTCAGGAACACCAGTGGCCTCAGGAAAAGTGGGCAGCATTAGTTTCATCAAGACTCCTAGGAAAGGGGCTAAAAGCGTATGATGCACTACCTTTAGAGTCCTGTGTAGTTTATGATGAGCTAAAGAAGGCTGTGCTACGGGCCTATGAGTTACAACCAGAAACTTACCGCTTGAAGTTTCGGGGTGTTACTAAGGGCAAGGATAGTACCTTCCTAGAACACGCCCGGGACTTGTCTGATGCACTACGACATTGGCTGCGTTCCGAGAGGGCAGCTACTTTTGAGGAGTTGAGTGAGCTGGTTCTCTTGGAGCAGTTCTTTAAGTGCACAGGCGGGGACTTAACATTAAATATAAAGGAAAAAAATCCTAGAACTCTCCAGGAGGCAGCAGAAATGGCTGACCTCCGACTGTCATTAATTCGAGGGTACGGAGCAGCAGCTAGGAGTGAGTCGGGTGCAAAGGATCCCCTCCCCCTCCCAAGAATTTTGATACACATAAATACACAAAACCATCTAGCACTGACAATAAAACTGAACATAAACCAAATACTGTCCCGTATAAGAAGTCTAATGGTACCTCCCACTCCCAAGGGAAACCAAAGAGTAAAGAGTGCTTTGCATGTCACAAGGAGGGTCACTTTGCAAATGCTTGTCCGAACAAGCCACCAAACAAGGTTGTGTCATTGGTCCGCAGCATAGGGGTGTCGCCTATATCTTCTGAGTTTGCCAAGGGTAGTTCGTCAGAGGTTGGGACACAGCCTGTGTTCAAGAGTCCGGAAGGCTCGAACCCTGTCCGCGACGTCTTTGGGGGTCATAGAGGGCATGGTTTTGTGAGGTGGGCTGGCGAAAGGCGAGGAGTTAAGCTATTGCGTGATACGGGGGCTTCTCAGACCTTGTTAAAGAACTTTACTGGTAGGCCGATTAACGCTGCTCGGGTGGTGGTAGTTCAGGGGATCAATGCTACGAATTCCTACCTGCTGGTGCGGATGGAGCTGGAGGTGGGTGGTGTGGCGAAGGAGCTGGATGTCGGAATTGTAGAGAACTTGCCTGTTGGGGGCGTCGACCTCCTCCTCGGCAACGACTTTGCGGTGCCTGCTTCTAAGGTTTCACCCTTGGTCGTTGCCGAGAAGGCGGCCGACGTTAGTAGGGAGGAACAGGAGTGGGTTGAGAAGTATAGCGTACAAACCATGGCGTGTGTTGTGACGCGTTCTCAGACATCCGGAGCCTTGCAGCCACCACCTCAGTCTATCAAACCGCGGAGGAAAGGTCACAAGAAAACGGGAAGTGTTGGTCAATTGGAGAGTTTTGAGCCGGCAGTGTTTCTTGGTGACTCATTATTGGCACCTATGTTAGAGTCTGGAGAGGCCCCGGGGCCTGTCACCGCTAGTGCAGGTGCAGGGCAGGAAGAGACTCTGCGACAGCATCGTTATGCGCAGCGTGAGGAAAGGATGGCTCAGCGGGACATTGGAGGTGGAAATAAATTATTTAAGATGAACTTGGATAATCTCGCACCTGCTGATATATGTTCCTTGCAGCTGGAAGATCCTGAAGTCAGGGCGTGTGGTAATGGTGCTGTCGAACTGGAGAGCGATGGGGATGCGCAGCCTGGTGATTTTTTCTTGTCCGAGGGGATCTTGTATCGGAGACATCAGGATCCCAAGAAAAAGTGGGATGGCGGGTCAGGATTAGTGGACCAGTTAGTAGTACCGAGGGTGTGCCGTGAGAGCTTATTGAGATTAGCTCATGATGTGCCTTTGGCAGGGCACCTGGGGGCACGTAAGACGGAGGCAGCTCTGAGCAAGCTTTTCTGGTGGCCTGGGTTAAAGGCGAGTGTCGTGTCATGGGTGTCACAGTGTCACACTTGTCAAGTTGTTGGGAAACCCAATCAGGTCATCCCGAGAGCCCCGTTACAACCCATCCCTGTCATTGGGCCGCCCTTCAGCAAAGTAGTTATCGATATGGTTGGCCCATTGCCCCCCACTAGTGCCGGCAATAAATTTTTACTAACTGTAATGGATGTAGCAACACGGTATCCAGATGCTTACCCCATGCGCAACGGGATGGCTAAGACTGTTGTCAAAAACCTACTTGTCTATTTCTCTCGTTATGGCTACCCTCAGGAGATCCAGTCTGATCAGGGATCCAATTTTACTTCTGCTCTGTTTAAGCAGACCATGCAGCAACATGGGATAGTGTCTGTGGTGTCATCTGCCTACCATCCCGAGAGTCAGGGAGTTTTGGAAAGGTGGCACTCGACTCTCAAGAGTATGTTGCGGTGTTATTGTATGGAAAATGGGAAGGACTGGGATCTAGGTCTCCCATACGTTTTATTTGCTGCGAGAGAAGTACCTGGGGAGAGCTTGGGATTTAGCCCGAACGAGTTGGTTTTTGGACACAGGGTCAGGGGGCCCCTCCACATAGTCAAGGAGATCTGGGAGGGAGTCACAAAGCCATGCTCGCTTCTAAAGTATGTAGTTGAAAGCCGTGAGAGAATGCTAAAGAGCTTGGAGGTAGCAGGTCGGAACCTTAAGAGTTCACAAGCTCAGATGAAGGACAGATACGACCAGAAGGTGAAGCTGAGGGAGTTTGAAGTAGATCAGGAGGTACTGATACTACTGCCTCTGGTGGGACACCCCTTGTCTGCCAAGTATTCTGGTCCGTATCGGGTTGTAAGGAAGGTTTCTGATCTCGACTATTTAGTAGCTACTCCTGATCGTAAGAAAAAGAACCAACTTTGCCATGTAAATCTCATGAAAGAGTATGTAAGGCGCCCCTCCGAGCCTCTCACTGTCCCGGTGTTGATCTTCAGCGATCGTGGTGGAGAAGGAGGAAGGGACAGTCAAGCTGCGGGGGAGGATAATTGGGATTGTCATGTTTCCGCGGATCAGTGGGCGGGGAATTCTAGACAAGTGGCTCATGAGTTGATATTGCACCTGCCTGAGCAACAGCGTGTAGCTGTGCAGCACTTGTTTGATTCAAACCCAGCTGTTTTCGCGGAGCATCCTGGCCTCACTACTCAAGCGGTGCACGATGTCGATGTTGGGGACCACCCGCCCTTTAAATCAGTGCCATACCGTGTTCCCCCTATTAAATTACCAGCACTTAGGGAAGAGCTGGATTATATGCTGAAACGTGGGCTGATTTCTGAGGGTGCAGTAAGGTGGACTTCCCCAGTCACACTGCAGCCCAAACCAGATGGCAAGGTGCGGTTTTGTATAGATTTCCGCAGGTTGAATGGTTTAACCCCCACAAATGCCTACCCTCTCCCTCGCGTGGACGACAGTGTGGATAAGATAGGAAAAGCCAAGTTCCTCACTAAGATAGACCATGTTAAGGGTTATTGGCAAGTGCCCTTGTCTGAGCGAGCGCGAGAGGTGTGTGGGTTTGTGGTGGACGGTGCCACATATCGTTGCCATGTTATGCCATACGGGCTGAAAAATGCCCCTGCAACGTTTCCGAAATTAATGAACGACATTGTAGCCGACATTCCCAACTGTACGGTGTACCTAGATGATGTCATAATATACGACGATGATTTTAACAGTCACTGTGCTCACATCGGACAGCTTTTTAATAAACTGAATGAAGCAGGTTTGGTGGTAAACCTGGGTAAGTGCGATTTTGTCAAAGCCACAGTTTTGTACCTGGGGTTCGAGGTGGGGATGGGTCAGGTGTGCCCTCCACAGACAAAGATCAAAGCCATCGATCAGTTTCCCCAGCCTACGACTAAGAAACAAATCATGCGGTTTCTAGGTATGATAGGCTATTATCGTCACTTCATCAAAGGCTATTCGACTGTACTTGCACCTTTAACTGACTTATTATCTAAGGACAAGAAGTTCCGGTGGGTTCCTGAGTGTGCAGAGGCGTTTTCCTTGGTGAAACACCTGTTATGTACCCACCCCATACTCAGGGCCCCGGACTTCAGCAGACCTTTTCAGCTGGCGACTGATGCCAGTGGCGTAGGGGCTGGGGCTGTCTTGTTACAGACAGATGATGAAGGTATCGAACATCCAGTGAGTTTTTACAGTAAAAAATTCAATAGTGCACAAAGGAATTACTCTGTAATTGAAAAAGAACTCCTGGCGATAGTGCTGGCGCTCAGGCACTTCGATGTATATGTTCCTGCTTTCGGACCAGTCGTAGTGGTTTATACCGATCATCACCCTCTGAAATTCTTGAATCAGTTTCATAACCGGAATATGAGGCTGACCAGGTGGTCACTCATGCTTCAGGAGTATAATCTGGACATACGCCATATTGCCGGTTCTGACAACGTGATAGCGGATTGTCTATCAAGGGTGGATGATGTTGGTTAGACTGCCACAGGATTGAGGGTTGAGTGTGGAGGAAAATAGGCTGTCACTGTAGTTCAGCCGAAAAAACAAATTAAAAAAGCAAAAACCTTATAAAAACTCTTTATTTTTATAACGTGTAGAATTTTGTATAAGATGTTGTAGCAGTATCTAAGTTGAATGTTTTCGCTTATTGTCGCTAAGTTAGTTGAACTTGCTCAGTGGAGTGCAACAGTCTTTATTTTGTTTATATATAGTGCCTTGTGTCGCAACAGTGTGTGGCACTATGAGAAGCTTTCTGTTAGATATGAAGAACTTAGTCAAGGGTCTTATATCTTGGGGGAGGTGTGACGCTTCTGCATAGTAGCCACGTGCGGGCATGCGCGCGCGTCGGCTGCCCAGCCGTTTAGAAACCGGCTGGTGGCAGCCGGTCGGCAGGCTTTTCCTTAGTATATATCCTACGACAACGTAACTAATGTCTGGGATATTCTTATGTTGTTTCACAGCTTGAAGCTGCCCTTATTTTTAACCAACGCATCTTAGTATATTTTATTCTCGATAGTTGATTGTTTCATTATAATATATAAGATGAAAGTTTAGTGAGACTGGGAGGAGACGAGCGGGAGAGAGAGACCGGCTGGGGGACGTTGCTTCGCGCGGAGAGTCTAGCTTGGGACGAGCCTGATGTTGCCACATGCATTTGATTGCAACGTTAGGCTTAGTTTCGACTCACGCACGGGGTAGAGGATTTTGACCCGGCAACTGTGTTGAGTGTTGCCAAGCATGGGATGTATTTTGCATGCCTAGGGTGGGGTCCAGACAGATTCAAGACTCAGAGCTCACCTCACTGTCGTACCCTTCGGACCCCCTTGATATCTATCCCTCTCAACCCCACTTAGAAACTTTCTCTCTTACTTTGTATACCTTCCTTCCACTACTTCACCAATCTATTTAATTATCCCATCCCCTTGATAGACCTTATATCTATTATTGTATTAACGACGAGCTCTCAGATAACTAGATAGGATTTTGGGCCTTATGCAGAGATTTAATTGTTAATGAGACCTAGGAAGCTTTTTTGTTGTCTCATATTTGGTGGTTTCATGCTTGCTAGTGTGTTCTTGTGTCAGGTTAGCAGGGGCTAGACCGGAGGGGAGGCTTTTTGCGATCCTTTAAGTAAAGTCTGCTGGTGCGAGTCCCGTGGACCCGCACGACTTTACTAGGATACCCGTGGGAGTCTGGGGGCATTTTCTTGTCTGTGTCCCTGTGTGTCTAGTGTTGTGTTGTGTGAGGGCCCTTGCCTAGTCCACTCAGCACTGCGCTAGCACGTCTTGCTTTTGTTTTAGGGTCGCCAGGAGAGAGTCAGATACTTGCGATCTGAGTCTCTTAAGAGAGCACCCTTTCAATTAGAGTAATTTGGCGCACAGACCTGGGAACGTCCCTAGGCTAGAGCAGGTGGCTCAGCCCGGGTATCCGAAGCCTATATCCTTCCGGCTAGACCTCTGCCGCCTGGCAGATTAACAGCTAGGGGTTTATTATTTCTGTATGCTTGTTATTGTGCCACAGTTTACCGTTTTTGTGAGCATTGTGAGTCAGGGTGTGGCTTAGAGACTCTGTCCGAGCAGGCTTGCCTGACTAAGAGTGAGAAGCACACCTGTATGTGGTTATGTTCCGAGTTGCTACCTTTATTTAATTATACCTATGCCATTATACACTGTATGGCCTATCACTAGTATTTATTCCTGCTTATGAGTTAAGAGTTCTCTAAATCCGTAACGTACTTTCTTTGCTAAGCATCAGACCCTACAGTAGCCGCATGCAGTTTAGAAACCCGCATCTTGTCTGCCTGTACGATGTTTTGAGGACTGTTTGCTTTCACCTTCTTTCACGCAGGGGTGATTAATTGTATTAATTAACGTAACGTTAAATGTACTTTCTTCTAGTTTGTTATTAAATTGTTTCTGCAATTTAATTCTGTTATCTATCTTTTCCATGAAGCTTTAAGTCAACATAATTGTGTGATCTTTTATATAGCCTGCTTGACTATCAGCAGGCTATAGTGCGTGCACCCTGTAACCGAGTCATAGGATACCTTGTTGTCCAGGCAGGACTCTTGACGGTTTAGGGTGGTTTGTTGCCTGGGTTTAGAGATAAGGGTTGGATCTAGCGTTTTCCGTTGTTGCTTGTTGCCGCATACCTAGTCCAATAGAAAGAGCCCAGTGTTTATATATCCCAGGACGTAACAGTATGTATGTATGTATTCCGTTCACAATAGAAAAACATGAACCAAAGATCCTGACTGACCTTTTTCCCTAAATAGCGCCGCTCACAATAGGCCAACATTTAGCGCAGATTTGGACACACCTCTCTCCTAAATGGCACCCAGGCGTCTATAGGTAAGCGAACCTTTTATATGACTAATTAATCACTGCTATAGCTTCCTTGGCTTCATGCAATATTAATCATGCAGGGGGTTGGCTTCCCTTTGACCACTGTTGCAGCTTCAGTGTGTGTGTGTGTGTGTGTGTGTAAATTATATGCGTGTGTGTATGTGTACGTGAAGAGTGTGTGTGTGTATGTGAGTGTGTGAAATGTAGGGGCGATAACAAACGAGATAGCTTTTCCGGCATTTTTCTCTCGGATCAGCAATGTTATTCACTGGTTATGTTTCGAGGCGCCTGTATTTTGGTCTCGGTAAATGTCCATGAAAAGTTCTCAATATTTTTTTTGCACTGGATATTGGCAATTTATTTCTGGCAACATTTTGGATCTTTTTAATTTATTTTATTATCATATTTTATTTATTTATTTATATATTTTGTCATTGGGAATGGTTAATTTTATGGGGCTGAAATGTGATATGACTATACTTTAAAGTGTGGGGGAGAGATGGGTTTTTTCTCTGGCTCCCCTTCTCCCTCATGTTTAGCCCCATTAGTTTTCAAATTTTAAGACGTTCGGCCCATTAGTTTGACGATTTTAAGACCTTTCTTCCGCCTCGTTTTTTTTTTTCAACATTAGTACCTTTCATACAATTTAGGCGTCAATATTTTCCTGGCGAGCGATAGCGAACCTGTACATTTTTTACCGAAAAAAATACAAATATATTTTGAAGGCGGTCTAGAGGGTGTTTTTTAAAGCTTGATGGAGGCCCAGTGAGGAAAGTTAAAAATTAATAAATACATACATTGATTAATAAATACATAGACCAAAAATTAACCAAATCCCATTAAGGTATAGATCTGTACTGCATCACCACTTCTACTACTAGGATAGGCCCATCATGCAGTCGACTAATAAAGATTAGTAATGGTGATAGTCATGAAATACTACTCAAAAATAACTCCAAAATGTATATATAAAGTATCCTCCAAATAACTGCCTTTCTGTGTATAAGGAGTTGTCCAGTTTCCGTATAGTGAAAGGTGCCATGTTATAGTGGAACGAGGGGATGAGGGACTGATGTGTTACGTGTGTGGCTGCTGACGGGGGTGGGGGGGGGGGGGCAATGACAGCTAACACGCACACAACACACACACACACACATAGATACACACGCAAACTAACATAAA